>LPNX010119721.1:27648-56513 GCA_001517045.1 Pseudotsuga menziesii
TAAAATTTGTTATTATCTGTGCAAAATTTTAACATATAAGTGCATGCTATAACCACTTTTTTGGCTCATTATCATTGCAGTCATACCCTTTTATCGATTTGTGGTAAGTGATTGTGTTCTACAACAATTTTCCAGGTCACCAGGTCCACTCGTGATAAAGGACAGTAGGAAGGAAGAAAAAATACCAATGGGTGAGAAAAGAATCCAGATATTGCATTTCTTTGACAGGCTAGCTCACAAAAATAGATGAAAAAGCTTTCCAATGATTATGCATTACCTGTCTGGGTAAAACATGTTACAACTGTGACTCTGCTCTTTGTCACCGATGCTACATGTTACGTCATTAGATAACTTACTAGGTATAATCCCTACTTCTGCCAGACCTGACTCAATCAAGCTTTCATAAAAGTCTATGTAGTTTCTAAATACCTATTAGAAATTTATCACCAATCCCTACAATCAAAATCATAAATAGAGAAACTCAAACCTTGAATATAAGTGAAATCTGGACTTTGTGGTGTTATATCATCAAAGGCAAGTTGTGTAACACCTTCAATGTATACTGAAGGAAACACCTTGTTGCTTGGCCTTCTACACATGTGATATTTAGAAGATCATAGTTTATACAGACCTCTTGAAAATCTATTGGGAAAATGGGTTTAAGCTTTGCACATTCAGTTCTTTGATGAAAACCATATTTTTCTTAACTTTTGCCTTGACAACAGTGAATTTGAAGAAAGAAACCATCGGGCATATTCCTGCCTAGTACATGATTTTCTAGGCTGAATATGTGATTCTACAATCTGTACATTCAATGAAAAAAAAATGAATATTTGGCATCACACTTCAATTTCCTTAAGATATGACAAAAACATATCAAAATTGCAGCTCCTATGATACATAGCCAGGACACACGATTAAAAGCATTCAATAAATGTTGACATATGGTTTAGATTGTACAAACTAAAGATAACTTAACAATAATGTCCTAAATTCAAATAATCTTTTTCAGTAACTTGTAGCCTGAGTTGGAAAGAAAGAGACATGAAAAATAAAAGACGTGACCTGCAACTAGGATTTATGTATGTTGTGGTTTCCAGAATATCCATAATAGAGTGTTGTATTCATTTGGACATTTGTTTTGGCTCCTGTAGAATCTTTGTTTTGGATTTCAACAGTCCTCACAAACTAAATTCCAACTCAGCAATACCAACAGGATCATATGGCCACTCAATTAATTTACATCAGCAGCCAAACATGTCAGTTTTAGTGGTAGTTGTATCATCATCAAATGCTACTTCTGTGAGGTCTGATCTTGTGCATACATCTTCAGGTCAAAATTTGGAAACTATGGCATAGTCTGGTGGAACATTGGATCTATCAAACCTTGCACTCGGGATGAAGAAACTAGCCTCATTTCATTGGAGGCTCTGCAAATGAAATCTTCGTGTTCAACATCATCTGCTACTGAGAGAATTTATGGTTCAACTCCTTTAGCTGTTTTAGTGGCTGCCAGCGAAGACATATTTGGTTCACAATTCACTACTGTGACTAAAGTGTTAGCTACAAAGAAGTCTGATGCTGTAGTTAATAATTTCTATGACAACTCTTGAGTCAATTCTATACAGGTTGAACAAAAGCTTTATTCTGGAAATAGAAAATCTTGAAACTACATTATTTCATAGGAGAATGTTAGGGAACGCTACAGAATTACAAACTTCTATGGTTATAGACTATATGGTTGAGATAGGTAGACAACTTTGTATGTCCCAAATATTCAATAGAACCCCCACAAAATATTTAACAAAATCTCCACCATCAATATGAGCCTTTTATATATGTTTTTTGATGACAATCCATATGAGACTACATTTAAGAAATAGTTTAAAAACATAATACAATTTATAACTTGTTTGTTTGATGATGAATGGTATTACACATTGTCATGAAGGACAAAAAGGTTATTGTTTAACGGATAGAAACAAGGTAGTTGAGAGAGAGAGGTATTTATGTCAGAAACAATTCCAAGATGCACATATTCTAGGTGTATCAGACTTAGTAATGAGTATTTTTAGGAAGACATGTGAAAAGGCTATTGTAGAGTACTGCTAGGAAATTTTTTTTTCTTCATGGAGGGAGGGGGAAGGGCAAGTAAAAATAATATTCACACTGCAATCAATCAACCATTATGTTATTGGTAAGTAGGAATCACCACTTCCTTGTGGCTTCCCCCATTAACATAAGTATCATGGTATACTGGAGCTTATATGTTGTTGGAGGCCACATATCTCAACCAATACTTACTAGAGGACCTCTATCCAAATTAATGAGTTATTGTAAATTAGTTATGCATACAAGTAATGAGTTATTGGATATATATTATAGATCTATAAATATATGCCATGTCATAACCTCTACTCCAAATCAGACTTATATACCATCTTCCTTCTTGCGGTTGAATACCAGAGTTCTGAAGGAAATATTTTGAGTTTTTTAAATGGATTTTTTTATGCCACATATTATGTGAAGAGATTCCATTACCTACCACCAACCAAAAACCAATATTACTAGTCTGGAAACATACTCCTTGATGTTCAATCAACACCTTCCTGGACATTGATTAGATTACATGGCCTTTCTACATTTGTGTGCCATCAAAGCATCACAATGTGGGAAAATGCTTGTGTATTTTCACACTAGGACTGCAATAGTTATATCCAAGGATTTTTATACACCTACAACAAGAAATTGAACTAGTAGAGCCTATATTTGTTCTATCAACGATATGTCTTGATATCATTATAATTGCAAGAAAAGGATATAGAAGTGTTGCTATTGGTTATTGATCCTTTCCTATTGCTTAGTGTTCTAGGTACAAGGTAACATAAGCCATCATGCTTCATTCATGTGGAATTGAAATACACTTTTATTTTCATTCATAGTTTGTATCCTTTGACTGAAGAAAGTTATTGCAGACCCCTGGAAGTGTCTTGGTACTGCAATTATCATTTCTTTTCCCTCAACACATTGTTATCTTGCTTCTCATTGGAATCTAATAGTGCATATACTAAAACTTTACAACTTCTTGTTACTAAATTATCTAGAGATTTGATGCTTTTATCCTTCAATCAATCCAAAACTTCCAGATGGTAGGATAAAATAATATTTTATGATAATTGTTGTTCTATAATAAAAAATATAAATATTTTATATATCACAACTCATGAAACATTTGTCAACAACAACCCACAACTTGTTTGTGATTCCAAATGTTAAGGAAACACTCTTGTTTCATATGATTACATACTATAGTCTGATGTAGAACTAAGAAACACCCCTCAGATAAACTTCACTCACTATATTCTTTTTTGTTGGTCGTTCATTTAGTACAAACTAATGTTGAGAAGGACTTGTCACTTACAAACCTATTCTTGACTAAAATGTGCACCCAAGCTGGCAAAATTACTTTGATTTTACCACTACACACTTTGTAGAACTGTAACATTGTTTCCCGAAACCCTGAGTTTCCATTTATGGCTTCTCTGCAAGGTACATGCCTCCCCAAATTCTAGCTTGCATCTTTATAGTGACACCTTTTTTTGTACTCAAGCTGGAAAACTATGCTCAAAATGCTCATGTATTTTGGGGGTAATACATTTGATTGTACTAAGGTTAAATCTCCACCATGCCTTCCAATATATTCAAATCATGCAATTAAGAGAATTGGGAGTTCAGATTTCCTTTACAATAATATGAAGCTTAGAAGATGATAACTTGATGAAGTTTATATTTCTGGTATGAAGCAACTTTGAGAATGAGGTAATTATTGCCAAGACCCACAAAAATGACCTCTTGTAGATGAACTGTAATTTTACCATTTTCTTCCTCTACCTCCAAGAAGAACATATATTTCCTTTTAGCCTCTTAAACAATTACCATTATTGAATTATCATAGACCTGGAGAGTTGGATCTGAAATTGATGAGTGGAGCAACTTGTCAAATCTGGTCCTACAAAACAAGCTTGGAAATATTTCAAACTAATGTTTCATTAGTTGAATCATGTGGAAGAATCATTGGCGCTATTTGTATCGATCATGGCCATATTTTGCAGGAAATTCTCCCTTTAAATTTTGATTCCTTTTTGGCATGTTTACTATTCATACCCACACAAAAAAATAACATTGTGCAATTAGGTCGAGTACTTTTAGCATAGGTACAACCTTGCATCAACAATGGATCTATTGGAATATTGATCGTGCAACCACAATTCCTGAGAATTCCCTAAATCTTTTGACACAAAAACGGTCTGCATTATAGAGGTGTGAAAAGAGAAGTTGAATATGTCTTTTCCAGTGTTCATAACAGAGGTATGTTGCAGACTTGAAGAAGTTTAAAGCCGACAGTCAAAGGCTTACAGATTGTCTTTGTTTTTATGGTGTTTCCTATTTGTCTCTTAGCTACGTGACATGTAAGAGAAGCTATTGTCATAGATATGGGATCCATGTCAAATTTAGTAATGACTGGAATCACCACCTTTGGCCCATTTGCAGGGGTAGAAGATTTTTCATGTGAAGAAACATCTAAATGAGTTCTAGATTCCACATCAAACTAAACAGGATTTTAAGTCATCGACTTGGTACCAACAACATGAAAATAAGAGTCTTTGTGTGAAGAACATTCTCCACTTTATGTAAACGAATTTATTTCAAAGAAATCAAAACTGCTAAAGGATGCCTTGAAACACCTACCAATACATATTACTGTAATGAATATGCCTAGAAACAAGGCACAACTTGCTTTAGATGTGTCCTTTCGAACCAAATTGGGTGTTTCCTATTTGTCTCTTAGCTACGTGACATGTAAGAGAAGCTATTGTCATAGCTATGGGATCCATGTCAAATTTAGTAATAACTGGAATCACCACCTTTGGCCCATTTGCTATGCATTTTGCTTAATATATGTATTGCACTTGATGCCAGTTCCAAATATTCACCCTTACATTGTATACACATGAGAAAACTTTGCATATTTTCTCTCATGTAGTTTTTAGTAAATTAACTCAAAGAATTCAAATTGATCTAATTCAAGCCCTTGTATGAGTTTGAGTTGACCCTCGCCAGATTTTGATGTTGTATCTGAGTTTTAAAATATTAATGTAATTTTCATAGTCAGTGGTAATGTGTGATTCTTTCTTCTAATAACACCATTTTGTTATGTTGTATATGGAATCGTATCCTACATCTGAATGCCCTATGTAGTGTAGTAAGTTGTAAATTTTTTGTTAACATATTTTCCTCCATTCTTTGTTCTTAACTTCTAAAGTAGACTTATAGATTGTTTTTCAACAAGGGCATTGTAGGACAAAAACATATCAAACAATTCACTCTTATGTTTTTAGAAATAAATTCAAGCGCGCTTGGAGAAATCATCGATGGAGGTTAATATGTACTTGAACCTAGAGAAAGAAGCATAAGGAAGCGAACCAAACCACACATGACAGAAATCACTACGAACAAGCTTCAAGGGGGTTGACGCATGCCAAGGGCATGTTTGACAAAGCTATCTTGTTAATGTTTTATGAGAACCAAGTTGGAAGAAATGCCATCTATTTATGAAACAAGAGAAAGACTAGGCAAATGCCAACTAATGCTTTGTCTCCTCCTGGGTTCTATGCGAGCCTGCTCTGAACTGTCCCAAAGAAATACAGAGAGCATACGTCCTATGGTGATGTGGGAAAGGAGGCTAGAGAATGAGCTCGTCTATCAACTCCATGAAATGCTCAATGCAGAGAACCATCTTAGGATGTAATCTGCTTGACATGTTCATCTAAGTTATTTATATGAATTATCGATAGATGCCATCTCCAATGATCTTGTTCAACTCTTGCCTAGTACATGAGAGGCGACTTGATGCATGAAGGGAGTCTTTGAACGGATGAATTTGGTCCATAAAAATACCCAGAGCAAGACCAAGTATGGCCAGGGGGCTTGATAAAGCAATGGACTCCAGTGAATAGTAGGCCAGATGGATACCGGACTCACCCCGTTGCTGAGACGGAGAAATTCCTAACCCAATGAAGAAATAAACAAGGTGGAACACAATCTCAAGTTGGATAATATGGGCCCTTGGCAAGGATGATTTGGCGAAGGATTGTTTGTTTGCATAAGATGGCTTCAAAAGTAAAACCTATCTGTCTAGATGGAAAGAGCTCAAAAAAATAGATAGTTTAGAAAAACCAACATTGAAAACAGATTCTAGATGTTAAAGTATGACCAGGGGGCTTGATAAAGCAATGGACTCTAGTGAATAGTAGGCCATATGGATACCAGACTCACCCCTTTGCTGAGACGGAGAAATTCCTAACCCAATGAAGAAATAAATAGGGTGGAACAGAGTCTCAAGTTGGATAATCTGGGCCCTTGGCAAGGATGATGTGGGGACAGATTGTTTGCTTGCATAAGATGGCTTCAAAAGTAAAACTTAAATGTCTAGATGGAAAGAGCTAAAAATATAGATAGTTTAGAAAAACCAACATTGAAAAAAGATTCTAGATGTCAAAGCTATGCTCTAAAGGCATAAAATGTAACCAAGGAGCCATGTGGCAGTTGAGGTTGATCCACATGGTGATAGGGAAAGAACTAAACTAAAAGTAGAGGCTTTGGAAAAAAACATTGAAAACAATCTCCGGATGTCAAAATTATGCCCTTTTGAAGAAGCCCATAAAAGGTAACCAAGGTCAAGGTTATGCCCAGATTGAACTGATAAACGTGGGGCCATTGGACACAGGCAGAACTTGCTGCTGTTGGTATATTGTTTCAGTATTGGGTTCTGGAGAAGTGGGTAGCACCCTTACCTTCAAGTTCATCTCTTGTGTCTTTCTTGTGCCTTTCTTGGCAATCCTATTGTATACTACTTCGTCAATTGCTGCAAGTGGGGCGGTCTTCTGCCCCCTTGAACCACCTTTGTTCAAGGCTTGAACTAAGTCTCAGTTTCCCGTTTAGAACAAATCTCTTCATTCTTGTTCCCGAACTCCAAGATTTTTACGTACAACATATCTACAGGCCTTTGTGTAATCAACAGGGTATTTTTGTTGTTGATATTTTAGATGGTCACTATTTCCTCTCTCTGCACCATGAAATCCTTGCCCAGGTTGAAGTGATAAGTGTTAGGTGATTGGACAAAGCAAAAACTTGCTGGCGGTGGTGTATTGCTGGCAGCTGCTTGAGACTCTGCTTCAACGCATCCAGGCCCTATATTAAAGCAGACATCACTATATTAGATAGCCTCTTGGCTATTTGAACAGGGGTTGTATACCACAAATAGGTTGCTAATAAAGGGAAACATGTTTGGCAACATCCTAAATACCTGTAAATTTGGAAGTTTGGGAACCCTGATTAGTTAGGGATTTAATATGATTGCCTGCTAAATAGTAAATACAATTGCTTTACAATAAACAGATACAAGTTCACTCATCAGTTATTCAGATTTCTGCAACCACCTGTAGGTTGTCTCTAAAATAAAACAGACTAATGACTATATGCATCTAACTAAAACAACGAGCATTGATACACTATCTACATTCAAAGTTCAAATTCTGTATAGCCAACGTCTGAAGAAGCAGGGCTTAGGTATGGTATGGGCATGTTCAGCCTCAATATATGGCTCATGATATAGGTCTGTGAAAGTCCCTTTATGAAAAATCAGTGAAATTGACCCTATGCGAAGTTTACAGGGAAAATAAGCTGAACAAAATATTGTTGCAGAAGATTGAGAAAATACCTAAAACGTTCATCCTGACCAGAATGCAACACAACCTAATATGTGAAAGCCCTTTTATGAAAAATCAGTAAAATCGAGCCTGAGGAGATGCAGGTCGATACCCACGTGCCGCTATGAGGTGAAGTTTTCCAACCCATGACTGAAATTCCCGACCTGATCGAGCAATATGAAGTGAAGTTTTCCAACCCATGACTGAAATTCTCTACCTGATTGAGCAATTTCTCTTCCTAGCAAATGAGCAAAAACGATGATTTCAATGTCATTGGCCGTATAGCCACTAAAATTTCAAGTTTTCAAAAGATATTTGTCAAATTGGGGGAAATTAAGTTTAAGGAATTTTTTTTAATTTATAGGTGTCCTTAGAATGAGTTATGAGTGATTTAATTTACCATTTTTATAGAAAATTGTTGTGTTGTTTTGAAATTTTTTTTATAAAACTAATTAATTATTATTTTTTGAAACTATGGAAGTTATTTTAAATGGTCATGTTATTTTTGTGACCATTCATTGAACTTATGCAAATATTTACATAGGGGATAACCAAAAAAATTTAGTCGCTTTGCTAGGGTTTCAGCTCGCACGTTAGGGTTCTCAGGTTCACCTCTTCTGCAGACATCATGGCCGCCATTGATGGAGGTTCCCAACCGCCCTCCTCCTCTGTGCTCCCTCCTAAAATCAAATCTTTCATGCGCCTGGTTCCCAACCGCCCTCCTCCTCTGTGCTCCCTCCTAAAATCAAATCTTTCATGCGCCTGGTTCCCAACCGCCCTCCTCCTCGCCTTTCAAAAGAGAGTCTCCATATACATGAAGTTGTCAAACAACATTTTCAGAATTATGTATTTAAACTGAATTCTCCATTTGATAAATTTGTAGCATTTATCTGCTGCTACAAACAACTCATTATTTTATGCTGCATGCTTTCACTCACAGCATTCCTTCCTATTTTTTAAGCAACAGTTAAGCCAGATTTCTCTTTTTTGTGAACATAGGTAGCTTGTTCCATTAAAATAGTCCTTTTAGCGGAATATAAGCAAATTATATCACCTATCTTGTGACAGATCATTGTAGCATCCTTGTCCATATTCCTTGCTCAATTTCCTTTATTAAATGGCCCAAATTAACATCTCCCTTTAGATACGCCAGAAAGACTGGCATTGTATTACAGAGTAAATTTGCAATTTTCTTGTCATAAACTGTTTGAGCAGATATCTTTCTCTGCACTAAAATCTAGTTGTCCCTATTATGCATTGAGAAGTAATGGACACACAAGTTGAGGATTCACAAGCTGCAGAGGTGAAGTTTGACATGGCTTAAATTTAAGTACTCACTGGAGTGGTTGTAGTGGAAGGGTAAGCAATGTTAACTTCTGGTTGTGGCCTTTATAACCAATGTTTTCTATTGGTCCAAACTTGGGCATGATTGTCTCCTTGGACTATTAAATGGCTTCTTTTGGTCTTTTAAGGACAAAGAGGCTTCTATGTGGTCTTCTGGACTGTTAAATGGCTCCTTTTGATTTGACTTCCATGCACTGCTACTTTGTTTATAAACTAATAGTGTTTGCACTAAATATGCTTATTTTGTTGTGGGTAGCCCAGCCTAACTAACTAACTAATTAATGCACTGGTCCGTTGAGATTACAATTCTTAATAAGTCTATGGGGTGTTCTATGTCGACTGACTCAGATTTCGAGTTCAGTGCATGTTTCTTAGAGCTAGATGGATATTTTTCCATGTCGACTGAGCCCACTATGTCCTTGGATGATGAGATTTTCTGCAATGGCCAGATTTGGCCATTCAAGCTCTCCAACCATTTACAAAATCTGTGGGTGTTGGTGTCATCGATAGACATTGAAGGAGCAAGACCTTCGATTATTATGCAACCATGGAATCGCTTCAATCGATGGCTAGGGAGCTCACTGCAGAGTTTTGTAGCAAGGTCATGTTGGGCATGGAGTCGAGAGTGATAGTTGATGGCTAAGGCTTCCGAGCATGCTTCAATGAGCCTGCCTGTTTGATTTACATTTTATAACTTAGAGTAAGGACAAGACAACGGACCCTATCACTTTTTTCTTGTATAAATTAATTTTATTATTTTATTATTTTGTTAATTTAAGCCATTACATAAGTTCTATCATACAAATCAATAAATCATATTTTTTATTTTAAAAAATGGTTAAAGATTATTTTCATTTTCAAAAAATTAAGTTTAATAGAAATTTTTAAAGGAACTTTGTAGAGATGTTTTTGGAAAATTACAAAGTCAAAATACTTTGACTAACCATCTCTTCGTATATCGGAATAAATAAATCTATCTAAAAAGATTTTATATTTTTATGGTCAATTTTATTTTATAAGTAACTTGATTTTACACTTAGTTAAATATTTCTATTTATGAATATTTGGGTAATAATAATAAAATAAAATGAAAGAATTTCATTCTCTCACAATATTTTAATGGAAATGTACATTAAATATGCAAGTTGTCTTTTATTTTTAGTAAATAAAAAACATGTATGGTTAATATAGATATTTATGAATATTTTAAGATTTTTGAAGTCTAATGTTTTAACCCTACCTACATATTTAGATCTAGTGTTTGGTATTTATTTTTTCACTCTAAATCAATCTAAATTTGCAAATTATGATTAACCCGACCATATTCCAGTTTGGTTTCCTTACATCTTCCAAGGCATGCATTATACTTCTCTGTGTCCTTGTTGTGTATCTTGAATGCTAATTAGTTTTCCATTTTCCTTTTTTTCTTAATTTTTTTCCATTCAATGCAAGCTCTAGTTTCACCAACTACATTACTTCATATAAACTTGTCTAAAACACTAGTTTCACATTGCTTCATCTAAACTTCAACTAAAGGACTACTTGCATTCGATTATTTGATTCATATTGCATCTTCATTCCCCTTAAAGTGTTTTTAGTGGTTTTACCTTGCAAAGGACGACTGAACTAATTAAAGGATGACATATTGTTAGAAGGGTGGAAGTATGAACCTAAATTATGCAAACGAAAGAATGAAGAATCATAAAACTAATTAGATTAAACAATATTTGTATTACTAAGAAAAAAGTGTACACTGATTTGTGGAAAAAGTGTGAGAATATGAAAGATGTTTTGATGCTACGTTATGATTTATATATTATATTTTATAAATATTATACATAATGTCTATTTATATTCCTAATTTGTCCAATTGCATTATCATTAGTGAATGCTTATCTCCTAGGGTGCCACACAATATTTGGCATGCAGATCTAACATCCCATGTTCGTGTGCACAAGGACTCCCAGAAGTGGACACATACAAATGAACTTATCAAGGTCATAAATTTTCCACTATAGCACGAAATTGTGACCTCAAATGTGTCTTTGAAATCTTGGAACAAGTGGAACAAGGTCTACAACTTGAAGATGGAAAAGACTTAGTTTGAGGACTTTTGGACCCCAAAACCCACTTAGAAATCCTGAAAATTGTAAATTTTGGTTTAGGCCCAAAACCACTAAATGTAGGATCTATTGAATCTTGTCTTGGAAGGTTATCTAGGTTAGGAGTTGGCTTCTTTGATATGGTTGGACACATATCCATGTTGATTCCCACATATGAAGTGTTATGGACTTCGATTGATGCTTAGAAGTTTGATCACTATACTTTATTTTTTGAAGTTCGTCTCACAGTATTCCCAACCTCTATGTTTGTCATTTTCCCTTTTATTCATTGAAATATCCTTGCCATTCCACAAGTTCCTTTAAATGACCTGAATCTAGACATATTATACCTTTGAAATCCATACTCTCTTATTCTAACTGATGGATCCATCAAGAATCACCGGAAGACGTATCTTCTTCAAATATCTAGATGGAGGGTGTCTCAACCACCAATCACTATTGCTAAACTTAAGGAACTCAAATAAATTAGAACTTTTGATTTATGATCTCCCCATCAAAAGAATGTCTTAGACACATGGTTTAACTGATTGAACTAACCCTTGAAGTTAGAATTACTGCAATTTACATTGATTTGGGTAGGTAATATTTGCTCAAGTGAAACTTGCACACCATTCACAATGTGCCTTCAGTCATTCTATCGACAAATTTCATATTTTTCCTAAAATGCCAAAAATCTACTAATTCACAGGAATAATAACCACTCTAAACTTGGGATAAACTAGAATTAAAAGTAAGAGATAGATATGGGATAAAATACCAATAAATAGCAGCGTTCCAGTATGATGATTGACTATTGAATTCACATTTCTCTCATATTTTCACCCTGATCAATCATAGTTCTACTTATGGTTTCACCATCAGGGGTCTCCTCACATTGTATTGATAGAAACAAAAAAAAATAATTCGCAATTCCAAAAGAATGACCACAAACAAATACTCCCCAAGGAAATGCATTATGTCCACTACCTACACAAACCCAATAGATGCATAGTAAGTTAAAAAGGTATGTATGAAACTTTAGCCTATCAAAAATATGTAGAATAAAGTTAGTGTCTTTCATGGCCAACCAAAAAATTGCAGAATAAATTTGTTGCCTTTCATGACCATATGGATCTCATTAATCACTATTTGAATTTGTATTTGACACATTTGTTCCATGTATCCCATTTGGATAAATTACTTCTTCTTATACCAATTGACCAAACCAAATCATTACACAATGTAAGGGTTGAAGAGCTCCATTTCATAGGGATGAGTCTTTGGAAGTGTTTATTTTATTTTTGTTGAAGCATTTATATAGATGAATTTTGAAACTTGGGGCTCTTGCAAAGTGATGGAATCCTCCTACTCCTACCTAGATTTTGTCAACTCTGTGTCATGCTCTATAGGGATATCCATATAAGGGACTATCAATTTTGAGTACTCCACTCTTCACCACCACTACCACCAACAACAATGGGTTTAATATTAGGTGTCATAAAGGGATAGTGGTGTGAGATTCATGTGGAGCTATGGAAGTCAAATCCTCCCTTACCCCTATGATGACCAACTGTGTTACATGGGAAGAGACACCCACATTGTGGTCATCACTCACAATGTGTCTTACTCTCTTACCATATTGAATCACTCTATGCTCTATAGGATCATTGTAACCTTGAAATAAGAGCTACCCAAAGAAGGTCTCAATGTTATAATCTTGTTCCCCATAGTCGAAGATCTTGAAAATGGAGGAATATAATTGACTATAGCAATCAATGTGGGTAAATAATAATAGCAATTCTTCTTCTTCTTCTTCTTCAAGGATGCGGCTCTTCTTGTTTCTTACAAATATCAAGAGCACAACTAGTAACATGGACTCCTTCTCAGAGAGCTCCAAGTGGCAGCATTAGTTCATTAATGCACTGAATGAAGTTCTATCATTCACTTGAGATAAATCAAAAGTGTAAGTTGTGGATTCAAAAAACCCTAATCATTTTTTTAAATTGGATACCATCGAGGATTATAATTTCATGGTGAATCATAACTAGAATCAGAATCATCCTAACTCCAAGTCTCATCCTGCATGAAATATTCATATGTTTATGCAACACATGGAGGGATTGAACTCAAAATATAAAGAGGATGTCCACTCTATGCGTGTTTATCCCATGCTAGATTCCTTTGTTTATTGCTAAACTTCATCAGCCCTACCTTTCATGGATTCTCATGCCATCAATATTCATCTTCTCAAACCCCAATAGATTGGTGGAGTTAAGATGAGCAAAGACGGACTTGACCCCCTAACATCGAAGGGCGTATATGATTATGAAACATGGGTTCCTTTAGAATCTCTTAGACTTTGAATATAATATCCCAATATTGTTTTCAATGACCATATGGCAAACATTAGTCTCAGGGGGGCCTTTAAACAAGTTGATATCCAAATAAGAACAGGATGCCAATGAAGGAAAATACAAAGATGGTCAATTTTGGGGTCCAATGAGGTGGGATGTGAGTGGTTCAATCCTTCCTAGCATGAAGCAGGAGGGAAGCATATCAAATATATTCAATAGAACTATAATCCTTCACAATACCATGGTAGTGTAGCTAAAACAATAAGGTAGTGAGTACCTGATGAAAGAACAACATCTATAATGATGCAGCACTAACAACAAATTCCAACAAATAATTAAATGGGAAAGTCATAGCTATATCCATACCCATACCCACGACCCTACTAGAAATCCCATGGACCTTAATTAGGAAATTCTCTGCCATATTCCATTCTACATGCTCCATATGTTCCCTGTGCCTTTAATTGTTCGTCTAGATAGGCAACCACCAAGCATGCCTCTTTAGAAAATAGGACCCATTGCAACCATTACCACGACCACTATCTATAATTTCAATATGCTCATGTCTAAGTTAGCAATGCCAGCTATAGTGACGATTCATATGACGCAAAAATTAGTAACCACACATGGCCTTATTACCCTATAAAACTATTGGAAGCATACAAGGTACCATTGCATAGAGAAATATTGGTGGTGACAAACATGACTACCATGATGAGGCCTAGACATCCCCTTGTTATACATATTCTCATATGTGTGTGGAGTTCTATGAGAATAGGAAGGGAAGAATATCAAAAGTAAATGTGGAAGGTGAAATGTAGAAAGGAAATAGCAAGCCAAGCCACAACAACAAAACAAAATAAGCATATTTAGTGCAAACACTATTAGTTTATAAACAAAGTAGCAGTGCATGGAAGTCAAATCAAAAGGAGCCATTTAACAGTCCAGAAGACCACATAGAAGCCTCTTTGTCCTTAAAAGACCAAAAGGAGCCATTTAATAGTCCAAGGAGACAATCATGCCCAAGTTTGGACCAATAGAGAACATTGGTTATAAAGACCACAACCAGAAGTTAACATTGCTTACCCTTCCACTACAACCACTCCAGTGAGTACTTAAATTTAAGCCATGTCAAACTTCACCTATGCAGCTTGTGAATCCTCAACTTGTGTGTCCATTACTTCTTGATGCATAACAGGGACAACTAGCTTTTAGTGCAGAGAAAGATATATGCTCTAACAGTTTATGACAAGAAAATTGCAAATTTACTCCGTAATACAATGCCAGTATTTCTGGCGTATCTAAAGGGAGATGTTAATTTGGGCCATTTAATAAAGGAAATTGAATGTAAATTTAATCCCAATGCCCCCTTTCCATGATATATGAATAGAAATTTATACATGAGATACCAATTGAACATGATCAGATCAAATCCCCAAATGGGAGATTCAAAATTTAAAATTTTAACTAAAAAATAAAAAAATTGTGTTTTCGTTACCTTTGGCAGATTTTATTGAATGATCATATTGTTGAACAAACTGTTGCAAGCTATCATCAGAACCATAGTATTAAACCACTACAAAATCATAGGTGCAATTCTTACCATGTGAATTAATGTTCCTGAATTCAAACATGAAAATAAATCATTGGATTGCCAGCAATTAATGTATGCCAATAACCAACATGAAGCAAATTCCTTTAATGATAATGAGTGATAAATTACCTTAGTGTATCTTGAAAGGTATGAATGGATGTGCTGGATTCAAGTCACATGCAATATTTTTCAATCAATAGGAATTAATGAATCCCTATGATTAACAACAAGGAAATATTCCATTGATCCATGTAAATCCCAAGGCACTATACATAACTCAATTCTTGTTGCCTAGATAATGTGTTGAGGTCGATGGGACAATACCATTGGAAGGTGGAACTTAATGAATTCCACATCATCCAATACATGTACAAAACATAACTAATTTACAAAATACATGATAAAGAACCAACATAGACTCACATAACTTACTGAGAAATTTTCTCTCCAGTTGCCTGGATTTCAAGCAAGGCTCTTGTTGAGTTGCACCAGTAAACTGTGTTATGCAACCAAATCTGAGAAATGGCATAAAAAGAGCAGAAATAGACAAGAAAAGAGTAATCCATGCCTTAATAATGAAGAATAGAGATAATAGAAATCCTCTTCTAGGTAGGAACCTCCTTACATAATGTACTAGGTACACCAGACAAGAAAATACATAATTATGACTAAAATGAGAATACCTCCTTCCTATATATAGGAGACCATGGTGTATAATAATAAATAATAGACCCAGTAATAGACCCAAGTCGACATGAATAATATGTAATACACCACAACATAGGGGGTAATGCACCACCCTATAGGGGGGAATGTGCCCAACATTTAGGGCTTAACATGCTCTTGCCCTTCAGACAAGCGTTGGCCTCAATGCTTGGATGCATTTGTATATAGGAATCATCTTTCCATGTTGAATCTGAAGTTGGTAAGTTCTTCCACTTGGTGAGGTACTCAGTAATAGCATGATATCATAGTTGTTTGGTCCTTGTTTCTATGATTTTTCTAGGTTCCCATATGATTTGTGCTTCTTCAAAACTCCTTTGACGATAATATTGATCTACCTGTAGTTTCATCTTGTTTTCTGACATTGTTGGTATTTGGAGAACTACTTTCTAGTACTCTATGTGATCTTCCACTACTTGAACTATACATTTTCTTGTCACTCCTTCAACCATGTGCTCCATTTCATTCTTATGGTCATAGGGGTATTTGTAAGGTCTAATTCTAGAACGGATGCTTCCCAGCTTTGGATATCTGGCGAAATAAAAGTCGTACATGTTTGAATATATAGTGAGTATAACTATGTAATTACACCTTATTTTCCTTTTTTATCAATGTTGTCATACCACTAGAGTTGATCACCTTGATTGGTTTCCCTATGATACCATTTAACACAAATTCTTTTCCTTCCCAAGAAAATTTCAAGAAAAGATTCTGAAAATTAAAACCCATAGTTCCCAATGATTGTAACCATTGAACTCATAATACAACATCAACAAACCCCATTGGGATTGAAATCATGGGAGTATTCAATACATATTCCCCCATAGTAAGATTGATATTATGGAATTTCCATGAACAATTGATTGGTCCTCCATATGCAACCATTACTTGAAATTCTGGTGTTGGATATACAAATCAATTGAGATCTTTGGCTACTTTATAGTGAATGAAATTATGATTACTACCATAATCAAACAACATTGTTAACTTTTTATTTTTTGATATATCCTTTGATCTTGAGAGTTTGAGGAGTGTTAATTCCAACCGAAGCATGGAAAGATATGGTGGGAATAATCACTTCTAGTTCATACCCTTGCAGTGGTTCCTATTATTTTTGTTCTTCATCTTCACATTCTATGTAGAATAATTTCTTTTCTCCACACTTATGTCCCTTATTGTACTTGCTGTCACAATTAAAGAATAGAATTTTCACTCTTCTTTCATCTAGTTGTTGAGGTCACCAACCTTTGAGGTTGGTTAGAAGGAACATCATTCTCTTTGTATGTGTTGGAAGTGGTATTTCTAGTAGTCATCACCATATTTTTCAAGATTCCTTACCATCATCAAAGAATTATCTATAGATGATGGTTCAAAGAGGCACACCTCATGTTAAATGTTATCCTTCAAGGTTCCAATAAAGAGATCTAATGAATTATCTTCTGAAATATTCTTCACTCTGATATTTAGCTGCTAAAATTGCTTGATGTTCTCTGTAACTGGACCTTTTTGCTTGAGATTTACCAATTGGCTAAAGAATGTGTTGATATTTATATCCCCATAATGTGTAGACAATTATTCCATGAATATAGAACAAGAGATAATAGAGTCATTTTTATGATCACAAAGCCATTGGTACCATACAAACTGATCAGGTTCTAAATATAAGGATGCAATAGTTACCTTTTGAAAAGTAGGCACCTAGAGTAGATCAAAGAATTGCTCCATTGAAAAATCCATGTGATTGGATCCTTTCCATCAAAATTTCTCATGTCAATATTGGGGATAAAATAGTTCCCTAGACCTAAATTTAACCCATGATGTTGTTGTGAATCATCAAATTTTGAGGGATCAAACTTCCTACTCTCGAATTGTTTTTCAAATTTCTCCATATGTGGCTAGAATAAGTCACCTTTTTCATCCTTATCCTCTTCTTGAGTATATACATGAAGAATAAAGCTATGTTTTATATCCTTCAACAATTCCTTCAAGTCTTGAAGATCTTTTCTAGCCATCCCTTTGAGATCCTCTTTACTATCCATCCTTTTGAGATACTCTTCACTAGCCATCCCCTTGAGATCCTTACTAGCAATATTATTTTCTAATTTAACTAAGTCATCCATTTTCACATTTCCTTTAATCGTATCTTCTAGCTTGGAAACTATAAAAGATATGTCTTCCATTTCATCCTATGCCGGGGACGAATCTAGGGGTTTGAGTGTAGTGTGACTTTTTCCAATTCATTTTAGTGGAATTCTGAACAATAAATATATATATCACCCTAGGGTTTACTACAAACAGATAATAATTCTACTAAAATATATTCAAATTCAAAATGCCGTACCTTTTTCAAACCCCGATTAGAAGATTGTTTTATGGTCGACTTGTAACTGAGGTAAAATTTGAATTTTGACTCCTATGGTTATGAAACTTCATCATGTGGTACCTTGATGTGTCCTATTTCCAATGTTGCAGGTTTGACTTGATTTGTATATGCCAAATTTGTTTTGTTACAAATATCCTAAATCTTTTATTTTTGGCATATCTAGAGTAGAGAACTTGTATAGTATGCCACGTGTCCAATATTGTGTTTCTGCGGCTAAAAATTCTACCACAGATGCCTTGGTCTGTTCAATTTTGGATGCAACTAGTCACCTGCAATTTGGATCTTGGATGCCTCAAATATGACCTTTTTCTATAGAACACATGTTTTAGACTAGGTTTTGGATGAGTGAAAACCCCTATATTCCTTCGCAATTATCTCTGAAACTGTAATGCATCAAGATCTGAATTTCGGACTGGAGATAGTTAGGTATGTTTTAGAAGTGGGTTTTCTGAATCCTTGTAGAAAAATATTTGTAGAAAAAATCCCAAGATGACTTGTTTTGTAGAATCATGTCCCTAGGAAAGAGCTCTAATACCAAACGTTATGCAATCAAGTCCCAGAAATTGCATAAAAAGAGAAGAAATAGAAAAGAAGAGATTGATCCATGCCTTAATGATGAAGAATAGATATAAATAGAAATCCTCTTCGAGGGAGGAACCTCCTTGTCACACCCCCGGTTTTGATCCCGTTTGCATGATGTATAAAATGTAATTAATCATGGTGAGGAGCTCAAGGAAAAATCCCCACCATCGATTTGGTCGTGCATGTTTCGGCAATAGGGGTAGTTGCCGATGGTATGTCGTGCTATCCGGCACATTATAATGTGGCATCATGTAAATACGCACATCAAATAAAACTAAAACCACAACCAGCTACGCCAGTGCAACGTTGAATGAAAAGGGCAAGGTTCCAAAGGATAAGGGTGCGGGGGATGTCAAACCTTGGTCTATGGGGAAAAAACCCATGTGTTGCCACCTTGTCTTGTTTGCCACCTTCCCTTGTCTCACCCAGCCGTTTTGATGTCTTGATGGAGAATGGCTGCTGGTGGTTGGGGCAGTTATTGCTTTTGGGTTTGGGGTGGCAGGACTGTCAGTCCCTTGCCCATGCGCCCACTCCACCCACGACTGCATCCACTCCTTTCTTCCATGATTTCTCCATTCTCCGCATGGTCTATTGGTTCCTCATGTTCTGCTGATCATCCATGTGTAGAGGAGGTTCGGCTTCCTCACGCCGGTTCACTCCCAATGTAGGGACGCGCATAGCAGGAGGTCGACTAAGTTCCCTCACACGCTGGTCAGTTCACGGAGGGATCATCTCCTCACGCGGGGCTGATTGAGGAGGGTGTGTGATCTCTATTCGGGGGATCCTCATGCAGAGGTCGGGTCTGTTTTCCTCACGCACAGGAAGTGGTTCTATCGGATCTCACGTAGCTAAGAGAGGAGCTGCCTTTCAGTGGCCATTCACGTTTTCTACAGAGTGGAATCAGGTATGTTTTCCTCTGTGTTTTGTGGTCTAGTGCAATTTCCCTCACGCACAGACTGTTTGGGGTCGTTTTCCCATGTTGTGAGCCGTGCTCACTGCTTTTGTTTTGGGGCTGTTGTCTTCCCCACGTTTTGTTGGTTGTGGTGCTCAATTTCGTTTTGGGCCACTGTTGATTTCCAATCTGTTGGTTGAGTTTCCCTGTTTTGGGACTGTGGATTGCTGCTATCATTCATTGTGTGGTTGTGGCTGCTGGAGTACCCTGGTTTTGGGTTGCAGCCGAGTTGTTTTGGCCATGGTAGGGCCAAGAACAACTCTGTGTTGCCTTGTGGGATTGAGCTATGCTCATCATTTGTTTGGGGTTATCCCTGGTCGTCTTTGCTTCTTCACAGGGTTGTGAAGGGTTGTTTTGCTGCTGGTATGCAGTGGTTGTCCTTTGGACTGTGCTGGCTTGGCTGATCTGTTGATGGCATGGTAAACCCAGTGGTGTTGGTTTTTTGATTGTGTCCCTCGGCTATGTGTAAGCATGCATTGACCTTTATCCTTGGAGGAATCATGCCCAGCTCGGGGGTGGCAGCATTGTTGAGAGATTGATGAGCAAGCTGGCCTATGGTTGGGTGGAACGTTGTAGCGACGTAGCTGGTTGCGGGATTCTTCATCAAAAGATAAGTACTTCTGTTATTTCATCTCTGCAATTAATCTATTGTTTCATGAATCATGATGAACATGTGAATGTTGTTTTATGAATATGTTTGCTTCCGCTGAACGATTGAGGAATTATGCATCTTGTATGATGTTTTATGCACTCTGTTATGCATGTTGTTTAAGCTTTTAATATCAGCATTTTTCCTTTTTATGTTCATGGGGCTATTTTCCCGTATGTGTTGGTGTTCGTCGTGTCCTCTTCGCTAGTCTGAGGGATGGAGACGTGACAAAGTGGTATCAGAGCTCAAGGTTGCAACAGTGGGCCTCTATGGGCCAAGAAGATGCAGTGAAAGAAGCAGAGTTTCCTTATGTCTAGCATAGATCAGAATTTGAGATGGCAGCAGCAAACTTCAAACATTTGCCTAAGTGTTGAGCAGTCTATTCAGTCGGAACCCTTAGTGAAATTGACTTCCGCTGTAGCGGAAGCGCTAGGAGGAAGTATACCCAACGGGAACCATGGGAAGGAAATTCAAGTTTCTCTTCTAAGTGTTGGAACGGTCGGCTCGTCGGAGCACTAAGCGGAATTGAATTCCGCTGTGGCGGAAGGGTTAGCAGAAGGTGCAGCCAGAAGCCGTCCGACGAGGCGCAGCAGTGGAAAGAATTTTAAAAAAATTTGTTAAGTGTTTGAGTCGTCGGAAGAATTCAGTGGAACAGACTTCTGCCATTGCGAATGGCAAAGTAACTACGCACCCAACGGAAAAGTCCTCCGATCGCCAATGCCAAAAGTTAAAATTTCCCTAAGTAAAGTGCGGGTCGGAAGAAAAAGTTGTTTGGCGTGCCACCGTTGCGGAAGTCAAAGTCACTAGACTTCTGACGCCGGTCAAAATAAGTTCACCGATCAGAAGAAAATAAGGAAATCATGTTCTGCCGTTGCGGCGGCCGAAAGCATTAAGTCTTCCGATAAGAAAGACTATCACCGGAAGAAGAAAGGGTTCTGTGTTCCGTCGTTGCGAATGGAGAAACAACTAGTCATCCGATGGGTAAGTTTTTCGACTGCCGACGCCGGAAGAAAATTAAGTTCAAAAATTTTCTAAGTATAGAAAGTCGTCGGCCATCGGAAGAAAGAAGTTCTTCATGCTTTCGCTGTTGCGGAAGTGAAAGGCACTAGCCTGCTGATGTAAGAAGTCTGCCGACGCCCGATGTTAAAATTTCTTTAAGAAAAGAGCGGCCAATTGGAGGAGAAAATGGTTTGTGTTCCACCGTTGCAGAAGCCAAAAGCACTAAGGCTTCCAACCAGAAAGGCTGCCGACGCCGAAAATTTTAAAATTGTTCTAAGTAAGTGCCGATCGGAGGAAGTTAGTGTTTGGCGTGCCGCCGTTGCGGAAGCCAAAGTAACTAAGCTTCCGATGTGGATAGAGCGTCGACGCCGATTGGGTTGTGCCGCCGATCGGAAGAAGATGGAGAATTGTGTTCCGCCGTTGCGGCTGCGGAAGGAACTTCTTCACCGACGAAAGGAGGAAGTTGAGCCGATGAAGGGGGAAAATTGAAAACAAAGACGTCGGAAGGTTAGAGATTTCGACAGCCAATGAGTAGGGTCATCAGAGCCCGCAGAGGAATGAATGACCATAATTGCGGCTGGAGAAAGGATTAACCCTCTGAAGGACTAAAGGTTCCGACGGTCGATGTACATCGGAACAGTTTAGTCGTTTCAACCGCCGACACAGCGGAGGGATTAGTGGTTTCAACCCATGAAACGTCGGAACGATTTAGTGAAAAGAGGAGCCAATTCCGTGGAAGAATTTAGCTGTTTGGGGGTTCGAAACGGCGGAAGGATTAATGGTTTGAGAGCCGCTTCTGTAGATAGATAATTGGAATAAGAGCCGATTCTGCAAAGGAAAAAAAATTAGGTTTTTCAAAGGGGATTTCTCAGTGGTTTCAGTGGGATTTCCAGCAGATTTCGACTGCCTTTCAATGGGATTTTTAGCTGTTTTCAGTGGGTTATAGGTGGCTGAAGTTGGCACCCAGTCCAAAAGCAGTGGAGTGTAAAAATGCAAAGATTTGGTGAAAGTCTTCATTCTTAGAAGTGGTGTAGTTTTCACACCCGAGGTCGGAATGAAGCATGTGAATAGGTGTTGGAAAGCTTATCCAGTAGGGAACAAGTATAAGTGACCAGAATCTAAGCATGAAGCAGCAAAGTGCTAATGATGGCCGCTGTTATCAAACAGGAAAATCTGGACAGTTGCATGCCCAGGGGTAGCAAGGACTATGAAGTCAATCAGCTGCTGTATGGAAGAGTAGTTCCATGCCAGGATGAAAGACTTGAAAAGGGAAGTTTCCTTAAAACCCTGTCTTGCTGATTATAACTACATTCCTGAGTTTCATGCTGGAAATGCATAAGGATATGTATCGTATACATAGGATATTAAATATTTTATGTTTATAATGAACCACTAATGATAATCATTGCTTGATGTTGGCATTAGTGGAAAAACCAACGACGACATGGACCTAGCTGAATATGTTGTTGATGCTGATGGAATGTGACCAGCAACCCTATGAGGAAAGGGATAAGGCAACAAGTCCAGAATAAAAGTTGGTGAGCAAATTCGGCAATCTCCTGCAAAGGACCAACCAAATTGGACACGGCAAGGGTGTAAGTAAGACCCATGCAGGTAAGAGTTTGCTTAGATTGATAAAGGTAAGAGACCTCATACCATGTGAATAATGGAATGTAGAAGGTGTCATACCTATATATGATGATGACATTGATTATAGTAATGCATCCTATATGAAGTGGACATGGTTAGGCCATGCATGGTATGTTGAATGCATGAGATATATGAATGACTAATGACTGAAATGATGAATTAATGATAATTCTGGAACTGTTTCAAAGGTTGTTATGAATGCAGGATAGTCATGATCAATTGGCCGCCAGAAATGCTTTGTGGAAGAGCAAGGTGGTATGAATGATATGCATGTGAAGTAAAGAGTATCTAAACATTTAATTTAATTGCATGAATGATATGACTATACCTTGCAATGTTAGTATGATGATGATTGCATGAAGTAAATGAGTTTTGGCAATGTTGATGTGACTAACGGCTGGAAGTATTTGAATTTTATAAATTCTGAAAATGCTTCAGTAATGGTTGTAGCAATGAAAAAGGTTATATGCATCCAGACTTACCAAGTGTTTGGTTGATTGAAGCTCATGTTTCAGGTAGATTATTTTGAGCATGGCAGTGAGAGATAAGACCCTGACCAATGCCAGAATCTACCATGTGAAAGAGCTTATTAAATTTGAATTGTGAATTTCAAATTTAAGGAATTACTGACAACTACTAGTCACTACTGGCTTGCATAAGTTGTGTTTGGATGTTGAAGCTTATGTTTCAGGTAGATTATTTCGAGCATGGCATTGAGAGGTTTCAGGTAGATTATTTTGAGCATGGCAGTGAGAGATAAGACCCTGACCAATGCCAGAATCTACCATATGATATGCATAATAGGTTGTTAAAATTCGAATTGTGAATTTCGAATTTAAGAAATTACTGACAACTACTAGTCACTACTGGCTTGCATAAGTTGTGTTTGGATGTTGAAGCTTATGTTTCAGGTAGATTATTTCGAGCATGGCATTGAGAGGTTTCAGGTAGATTATTTTGAGCATGGCAGTGAGAGATAAGACCCTGACCAATGCCAGAATCTACCATATGATATGCATAATAGGTTGTTAAAATTCGAATTGGGAATTTCGAATTTAAGGAATTGCTGACGACTACTAATCATTGTTGGCTTGTATAAGATTGTGTCAGGAGGGACACATGGTAAGTGGGTAATCATGTTATGATAGTAAGCATAAAGTTATAATGGGCATAGTAGTGCTGCTTACAAGAAACCCACAATTAAATAAGTCAATTTCTGCAGTAGACAGAATTGCAAATTCTTATTGAATTTGATTACCAATGTCATTGCTTGGTTATGGAACGATCAATTGGATTGTATTATCAGGTAATGATTGACTGTTTAGCTATTTGATGAATGTGTCAGGGATAAACACCACAGGAAGATCATGTGTGATGACCTGCAAGAGCCAAAATTCATGGGAAGGTTTTCCCTTGAAAATGGGTTTCGGGTGAAAAGCCATTAGACATTTTGAAATGTCTCATTTGCACTGCATGTTCAGTAGTAACATGAGTGAGATGGTATAAATTATGTCGGTAAGACATGTGTGAATATGAAATGTAAAAAGGATTTGGGATGGAAAACTAAGGGACTGTTAACTCAGGGAAGGAGCCTCCATTCCTCCTTAACAAAGGCATACTACGACGGCAAATGGATAAGTGTTCTGTGACCCTTGCTATGAATATGCATGTTTAATTATTAAATTCCATATGCATAACATGTTTGATTTTATTTCCATGATGATCGATCGCTTGAGTATGAATAGGGCCTACATGGCACACACCGGAGAAGAGTCCACACTTTTCTGATGTTGAGTCATGAAAGGGTTGTCGATATTGATTACACTCTAGGGAGTGGACACACTCCTGGTGTCTCAATACTTGATAGTGAATGATGGGAAATGTGATTACAGTTTTTGAGCAATAAAGCTGATGAGTTGCTTGCATTGCTTGTGTTGCTTGTGTTGACAAGCTAAAAGGTAAAAGGTAAAAGGTAAAATGGTAAATGGTTGTTGTGAGGGGTTGCGGAGTAAGGGTTATTGTTGATATAAGTGCATGTTGGTATAAGTGTATGATGGGCTGTGATATGCCTGAGGATCCATAGTAGATCCTAGACCTGGAAACGGTCACGATAAAGTTCCAAGCCCAGTCGACATAAGGATGTACTGGCTGGAAATTTAAAAAAAATTGATGTTGTGGAGCAGCCGGCATGCTAACCTAACATCTAAGTCCATAGGCGATCCCAAGGCTTGCAAAGCGAAGCAGGATCCTATGGACGAATGAGGAAAGGCACAATACAGATAAGTATTGGATTATTTTTCTTATGAAAATACATGTGTATATGATTTGGTTATGATGTTTTAAGCTCTTGTTCTAGAGATAAAACTGATGTGAATAAACTAAACATGTGAATTTATTCAATGTTTGGATATAGGTATCACTGGGAGCGAGGACCATGAGAGCATTCTAGGGGTGCATGCGGATATGTGACTGTCCTGGAAAGCTCGGAATGAGTGGTAATGAAAAAGGTGCTAGTAAGATGGGGGAGTCCTAGCAGCCGAGACAAACCATGTGGAGAGACTCTATGGTTTAGAGGTCTGGAATAGCATGTATGATTGAGAATGAAATGTGTGTATTTGCTTAAGTAAAATTGTGAATGCTGGATTAGTTAATTCCCTGCCCAGGAATGGACATGAATGAGCTCATGTGCTTATTGGGAAGGCATGAAAAATATGAAAGCCTCATTGATGAGACTTGGACTGTCATGCCAATTGTGTAATTAACTGACTGATTTTAATGTCTATGTTATGCTTGGTCTGGTAGGATTTCAATGGTGCATTTCATAGGTGAGAAAAGTGAAACCAGGTGGTGCACATTGATCATGGCAGCAGATCAAAAGTTATTGGACTTAGCTGGAAGTCTCCTTCAAGTGATTGCCAAGACCCAAGAGAATCTTGGGGAGATGCTCAAGATACAGAGAAGGCAGAATGAGATGAACCACCAGATTTTGCAAGACTCTATTGGTTTGCAAAGGGAGGTGAAAATCCTTCTGGGAGCAATCGGCAAAGGAAAGGAAGGTGGATCAGCAATGGGACAATTGTCCAAGCGACTCGATAAGAAACGATCCAGGCATGAAGACTCAAAGGAAATTGAGCAGGTAAAGATGAAGTAGCCAGTGAGATGCTGGAGGTACAGAGGACATCATTTACGCTAGGAATGCCCAATGAGGGAACACGATGAAGGAAATAGCCACAAAGTTCCTAGACTTCTGGATCAGCTGGAAGCTGAGAACCAGCAGGAGAAGTCCATGGAAGCAAAGGGGCTTGGTCTTGAACGTTCAAAGTAAATGATTGGACGTGGGATAGATCTGCAATTTTGAAATTTTGATGTGCAATTGTATATTTACTGTATATATGTAATGGAACACCGAGGACGGTGTTATTCCAAGGGGGAGGGGAATGTCACACCCCCGGTTTTGACCCCGTTTGCATGATGTATAAAATGTAATTAATCATGGTGAGGAGCTCAAGGAAAAAGCCCCACCATCGATTTGGTCGTGTATGTTTCAGCAATAGGGGTATTTGCCGATGGTATGTCGTGCTATCCGGCACATTATAATGTGGCATCATGTAAATACGCACATCAATTAAAACTAAAACCACAACCAGCTACGCCAGTGCAACGTTGAATGAAAAGGGCAAGGTTCCAAAGGATAAGGGTACGGGGGATGTCAAACCTTGGTCTATGGGGGAAAAACCCATGTGTTGCCACCTTGTCTTGTTTGCCACCTTCCCTTGTCTCACCCAACCATTTTGATGTCTTGATGGAGAATGGCTGCTGGTGGTTGGGGCAGTTATTTCTTTTGGGAGTGGGGTGGCAGGACTGTCAGTCCCTTGCCCATGCGCCCACTCCACCCACGACTGCATCCACTCCTTTCTTCCACGATTTCTCCATTCTCCCCATGGTCTATTGGTTCCTCACGTTCTGCTGATCATCCACGCGCAAAGGAGGTTCGGCTTCCTCATGCCAGTTCACTCCCAACGTAGGGACATGCATAGCAGGAGGTCGACTAAGTTCCCTCACGCCCTGGTCGTTTCACGGAGGGATCATCTCCTCACGCGGGGTTGAGTGAGGAGGGTGTGCGATATCTATTTGGGGGATCCTCATGCAGAGGTAGGGTCTGTTTTCCTCACACACAGGCAGTGGTTCTGCTGGATCTCACGCAGCTAGGAGAGGAGTTGCCTTTCAGTGGCCATTCACGTTTTCTACAGAGTGGAATCGGGTATGTTTTCCTATGTGTTTTGTGGTCTGGTGCAAGTTCCCTCACGCACAGACTATTTGGGGTCATTTTCCCATGTTGTGAGTTGTGCTCATTGCTTGTGTTTTGGGGCTGTTGTCTTCCCCACGTTTTGTTGGTTGTGGTGCTCAATTTTGTTTTGGGCCACTGTTGATTTCCAATCTGTTGACTGAGTTTCCCTATTTTGGGATTGTGGATTGCTGCTATCATTCATTGTGTGGTTGTGGCTACTGGAGTACCCTGGTTTTGGGTTGTAGCCGAGTTGTTTTGGCCACGGTAGGGCCAAGAACAACTCTTTGTTGCCTTGTGCGCTTGAGCTGTGCTCATCGTTTGTTTGGAGTTATCCCTGGTCATCTTTGCTTCTTCATAGGGCTGTGAAGGGTTGTTTTGCTGCTGGTATGCAGTGGTTGTCCTTTGGACTGTGCTGGCTTGGCCGATCTGTTGATGGCCTGGTAAACCTAGTGGTGTTGGTTTGCTGATTGTGTCCCTCGGCTATGTGTAAGCCTGCATTGACCCTTATCCTTGGAGGAATCATGCCCAGCTCGGGGGTGGCAGCATTGCTGAGAGATTGATGAGAAAGCTAGCCTATGGTTGGGTGGAACGTTGCAGTGACATAGATGGTTGCGAGATTCTTTATCAAAAGATAAGTACTTCTGTTATTTCATCTCTGCAATTAATCTACTGTTTCATGAATCATGATGAACATGTGAATGTTTTTTTATGAATATGTTTTCTTCTGCTGAACGATTGAGGAATTATGCATCTTGTATGATGTTTTATGCACTCTGTTATGCATGTTGTTTAAGCTTTTAATATCAGCACTTTTCATGTTTATGTTCATGGGGCTGTTTTCCCGTATGTGTTGGTGTTCATCGCGTCCTCTTCGTCGATCTGAGGGATGGCGACGTGACACTCCTTACCCAATGTACTGAGTACAAAAGAAAAGACAAGATATAATGATGGCTAAAATGAGAATATCTCCTTCCTGTATATACGATACTGAGGTGTACAATAATAACTAATAGACCCAAGTCGACATGAATAATATGTAATAGCACAACATAGGGTGTAATACGCCACCATATAGGGGGGAATGTTCCCAACATTTAGGGCTTAACAAATTGGTTTTCACAAAAGGACTTATTTTTCTCTTTATTTTTTTTCCAAAAACAATGCACCAAAACATGAAGAAACAATTGCTTTGATAGAGCAATGAAGATGAGAGATATTTTGGTTTGCTTGTATGTTTTGTTTTCTTTCCATGCTGATGTGAAAAAGATGCTGAGAATATTGAAGAATCTATAACTTGTTGGGTATATGTTATATTCTTTGCATGTGCATATAGAGGGAAGGTGTGCTTGTCAATGCTACATCTGACAATCCCTGTCGGCACCTTCACGGAAATAGGTTGAGAGGTTGTTTTTGGCTACTTTTGGGGAATTTTCTAAAAATATGTAATCTAATCCCGATTAAGGAATTGGGGTCTAT
>LPNX010119785.1:8824-11324 GCA_001517045.1 Pseudotsuga menziesii
AGATTGGACGATTTCAGAGATAGAGAGATCTAGAGATTCAATATTAGGGGATTTTAGAGGGATATATTGGAGGTTTGGCCTTTACAGAGATAGAATGAGAGATTGGGAGTGAGGGGTTTATAGAAAGAGATAATGGGGCTTCAGGGTTCAGAGAGAGAGAGACATTGAGTATTAGCAGTTTAGAGAGAGAGAGAGAGAGAGAGAGAGATTGGGTGTTAGGGGTTTAGATAGAGAGACATGTATAGAGAAATTGGGGGTTAGGAGTTTAAATAGATTGATAGATATTGGGTTATGGGTTTAGAGAGAGAGAGAAATAGAGAGATATTGGGTCTTAGGGAGTTATAGAGGGAGAGATATTGGGGGATGGGGGTTATGGGTTTAGAGAGAGACAGAGAGAGATTTGAAGTTATGGGCTTATAGAGAGAGATATTTGGGGTTAGGGGTTTATAGAGACATAGAAAAAAAGAGGGAATTAGAGGTAAGGGGTTTAGAGAGAGAGATATATTGCAGGTTAGGGGATTTAAGAGAGAGAGAGAGAGAGAGAGAGAGAGAGAGAGAGAGAGAGAGATTTCAAGTTAGGGGTCTAAAGAGAGATACAGAGAGGGATAGAAAGAGAGATGTTAGGGTTAGTGGTTTAGAGAACAATAGAATGGCAGTTATGGGTTTAGAGATAGATAAAGAGAGACAATGAGAGATTGGTTCTTATGGTTTAGAGAGGGAGGGAGATATAAAGAGGGAGATTGGGGGTTAGGGGTTTAGAGATAGATAGGGGTAGAATAAGGGTTATAGGTTTAAATAAAGAGATATTGGGGTGAGACGTTTAGAGAGAGAGAGGGAGATTCAAGGTTAGTGGTTTAGAGAGAAAGAGATTGGCGGTTATTTGTTTAAAAAGAGATAAAGAGATTGGGGGTTAGGTGTTTAGAGAGTGACATAGAGAGAGATAAAAAGAGAGAGATTGGTGGTGAGGGTTTTAGAGAGAAATAAATATTAGGGGTTAGGGTTTTAAAGAAAGGGATATATATATATATATATAATACAAGAGAGAGAAAGGGGGGGGATTTAGGGTTTCGGTTTTATATATTGGGGTTTAGAGGAAGCAAGAGAGATTGAGAGTTATGGGGTTTTAGAGAAAGAGATTGGGGGTTTATTGTTGAGAGAGAGAGAGAGAGAGAGAGAGAGAGAGAGAGAGAGAGATTGGGGGTTCAATGTTTAGAGAGAGAAGAGAGGAAGAGAAATTTGGGGTTTAGGGAGAGAGAGAGAGAGTGACGAAGAGATAGAGTTTGGGGGTTAGAAGTTAAAAGAGAGAGAGGTAGATTTAGGGTTAGGGTTTCAGACAGATAGGGAAAGAGTGAGAGATTGGGGGTTAGTATCTAATTATTAACATAGATGGATAGAGAGAGAGAGAGGGAGAGGGGATTAAGGGTTAAGGTTTCTATAGAGAGAGAGAGAGATTGGAGGTTAAGCGTTTAGAGAGAGCAAGAGCGAGGTTGGAGGTTAAGGGTTTAGAGGTAGCAAGAGAGATTGAGAGTTATGCGTTTTTAGAGAAATAGATTTTTAATATTGAGAGAGAGAGAGAGAGAGAGAGAGAGAGATTGGAGGTTCAGGGTTTAGAGAGAGATTGGGGTTTAGGGGTTTAGATAGATATATAGATAGAGAGAGCGAGAGAGAGAAATGGTATGAGGGGTTTACACATAGGAACACATATTAGAGGTTAGGGGTTTAGAGAGAGAGAGAGAGAGAGAGAGATAGGGTGTTAGTGGTTGAGAGAGATATATATTGGGGGTTATGGTTCAGGGTTTAAAGAGAGAGAGATATTGGGGGTTAAAGATAGAGATCAATTGGGGTGATGCGGTGAGAGGTTTAGAGAGAGAGAAGGAGATTCCAGGTTAATGGTTTAGAGAGCGAGAGAGAGAGATTGTTGGTTATTTGTTTAAAGAGCGATAAAGATATTGGGGGTTAGGTGTTTAGAGAGTGAGAGAGATAAAAAGAGAGAAATTGGTGGTGAGAGTTTTAGAGAGAAAGAAATATTAGGGGTTAGGGTTTTAAAGAAAGGGATTATATATATAGTACAAGAGAGAGAGAGAGAGAGAGAGAGATATTAGGGGTTATATATATAGAGAGAGAGGTTGGTGGTTAAGGGTTGAGAGAGAGAGATGTAGGGTTTAGTTTTTATATAGATATCTAGAGAGAGAGAGATTGGAGGTTAGGGGTTTAAAGAGAGAGAGGCAGATTTAGGGTAAGGGTTTTAGAGAGAAAGAGAGAGAAGAGATATTTGGGGTTAGGGGTTTAGAGGGAGAGAGAGTGGATTTTTAGGGTTCAAGGAGATATTGGGCTTTAAGGGCTTAGATAGATATATGGAGAGAGAGAGAGAGAGAAACGGGTTGAGGGGTTTACACACAGATATTGGAGGTCATGGGTTTAGAGAGAGAGAGAGGTTGGGGGTTAGTGGTTGATATATATATATATATATATTGGGGGTTATGGATTTTTATAGAGATAG
>LPNX010119785.1:13824-18840 GCA_001517045.1 Pseudotsuga menziesii
AGAGAGAGAGAGATTGGGAGTTATTGGTTTAGATCGATAAAGAGAGAGGGGGTGGAGAGAGAGAAAGATAGAGAGAGAAGGGGGGAGAGATATCGGAGGATGAGGAGAGAGACAGAGAGATTGGAGGTCAGGTGTTTCATTAGAGACAGAGAGAGAGAGATTGGGGATTAATAAGGGTTTCGAGTGAGATGGAGAGATTGGTTGTTAGAGGTTTAGAGAGATAGATTGAGGGTTAGTGGTTTAGAGAGATAAAAAGAGAAACAGAGAAATAGAGAGATATATAAAGGGATAGATAGAATGAGGGAGAATAGGTGTTAAAGGTTTAGAGAGAGAGAGAGAGAGATATCAAAGGTTAGGGTTTAGAGAGATATATATATTGGGCATTAACAGCTTAGAAAGACACAGAGAGAGAGAGAGAGGGTGTTATGGGTTTAGATAGATAGATAGAGATTACCAATTTATAAAGAGAGATATTGGGATTTTGTAGTTTAGAGAGAGATAGACTGGGGTTAGTGGTTTAGAGAGAGAGAGACTAGGGTTAGTGGTTTATAGAGAGAGAGAGGGTGTTAGGGGTTTATATTGATAGATGGATAGAAAGAGAGAGATTATAACTTAAGGGTTTATAGAGATATATAAAGAGAGAGAGAATATGGGTTAGGGGTTTAGAGAGAAAGAGATATTGGGGGTTAGGGGTTTAGATAAAGAGAGAGATTTGAGGTTAGTAGTTTAGAGAGAGAGAGATTCATGGTTAGGAGTTTAGAGAGAGAGATAGATTGGGGGTTAGTGTTTTAAAGAGAGAGAGAGAGAGGGTGGTAGGGGTTTAGATAGATAGAGAGAGATTACCAATTTAGAAAGAGATAGATTGGGATTTTGCGGTTTAGAGAAAGACAAATTGGGGTTAGTGGTTTAGAGAGAGAGAGACTAGGGTTAGAGGTTTACAGAGAGAGAGGGGTGTTAGGAGTTTATATTGATAGATGGATAGAAAGAGAGAGATTAGAACTTAAGGGTTTATAGAGATAGATAGATAGAGAGAGAGAGAGAGAGAGACAGAGACAGAGAGAGAGAGAGAGACAGAGAGAGAGAATATGGGTTAGGGGTTTAGAGAGAAAGAGAGATTGGGGGTTAGGGGTTTAGAGAAAGAGAGAGATTTGAGGTTTGTAGTTTAGAGAGAGAGAGAGAGAGAGAGAGAGAGAGAGAGAGAGAGAGATTGGGGATTATGGTTTTAGAGAGATAAAAAGAGGAATATTGGTGTTGGTAGTTTAGAGAGAGAGAAAGAGAGAGATTTATGGTTAGTGTTTTAGAGAGACAAAGAGAGATTGGGGTTAAGGGTTTAGAGAGAGATTGATTTGGTGTTATGGTTTATAGAGAGGGATATATAAAGGGGGACATTGGGGGATAGGGGATTAGAGAGAGAGTGTGTGTCTGAGAGAGACATATTGAAGGTTAGGTATCGAGAGAGAGAGAGAGAGAGAGAGAGAGAGAGAGAGAGAGAGAGAAAGAGAGAGAGAGAGAGAGAGAGAGATTCGAGGTTAAGGGGTTATCGAGAGCAATTGGCGTTAGAGGTTTAGAGTGAGAGGGAGAGAGAGAGATTATGCATTAGGGGTTTAGAGAGAGAGAGATTGGGGTTAGGGTTTTCAAGAGAGATATTGATTGGCGTTGATGTGTTTAGAGAGAGAGAGAGAGAGAGAAAGAGAGAGAGAGAGAAGGATTGGGATTAGGGGTTTAAAGAAAGAGAGGGATTGGGGTTAGGGGTTTAGAGCCAGAGAGATTAGAAGTTAGGGGTTTATAAAGAGAGAGATTGGAGGTTATAGGTTGATAAAGAGATAAATTGGAGGTTAGGGTTCGATAAAGAAAGAGAGAGAGAGAGAGAGAGAGAGAGAGAGAGCTATTTGAGGTTAGGGTTTAGAGAGACGGAGGGATTATGGGTTAGGGGTTTAGGTGTTTAGAGAGAAAGAGAGAGGGATATATTCAGTGTTAGGGATTTATATATATATATACATATAAAAAGAGGGAGATTGGGGATTATGCATTTAGAGAGAGAGAGAGAGAGAGAGAGAGAGAGAGAGAGAGAGAGACCATAGAGGGAGTTTGGATGGTCATTGGTGGAGGGAGAGAGGGGGAAGGGGTATGTGAGGTTTGTGGAGGTTAGAGTGAGAGATAGAGAGAGTGATTGGAGGTTAGGGATTTATAAAGCAAGAGAGATCAGGGGTTAGCAATTATGTGTTATAAAATTAAAGAGAGAGAGAGATCAGGGGTTAGGGATTTACAGAGAGAGTAAAATTCAAGGTTAGTGGTTTATAGAGAGAAATTGGGGGTTTATAGGGGTTTAAAGATAGAAAGAGAAGAATAATGGGGCTTAGGTATTTGTAGATAGAGGTATTAGAGGTTAGGGATTTAGAGAGAGAGATTAGGGGTTAGGGTTTTAGAGAGAGAGAGAGGTTATGGGATTAGAGAGAGAGAGAGTAAGAAATAACAAGAGATTGGGGGTGAGGGGTTTAGAGAGAGAGATTTAGGATTAGGGGTTTAGAGAGAGAGTGAGAGATTGGGAGTTATGGTTTTATAGAGATTGAGAGAAGGATATTGGCATTGGTGGTTTAGAGAGAGAGAGAGAGAGAGAGAGATAGAGAGAGATTGGGGTTAAGGGTTTAGAGAAAGAGAGAGAGAATGGCGGTTAGGGGTTTAGAGAGAGAGAAAGATTGAATGTTACATGAAGAGATTGGTGGTTAGGGATTTAAATAGAGATGGAGATTGAATTCCACACAAATATTGATTCGGTGTTAGGGTTTAGACAGAGAGGAAGATCGAGTGTTAGGGTTTAAAGAGAGGAAAATTGGGGGATAGGGGATTAGAGAGAGAGATAGAATGTGTGAGAAATAGAGAAAGATATGTAAGTTTAGGAGTTTAGAGAGAGTTTGGGGTTTGGAGGATTATAGAGGAAGAGAGAGAGATTAGGCATTATCGATCTAGAGAGATTGATTGGGTGTTAGGGTTTAGATAGAGAGGAAGATCAGGTGTTCGGGTTTAAAGAGAGGAAAATCGAGGGATAGGGGATTAGAGAGGGAGAGATAGAATGTGTGAGAAATAGAGAAATATATCAAAGTTTAGGGGTTTAGATAGAGATTGGGGTTTAGAGGATTATAGAGGAAGAGAGAGAGATTAGGCATTATGGGTTTAGAGAGAGAGTGGGAAAGAAAGATATTGGGGGTTAGGATTTAGAGAGAGAGAGAGAGAGAGAGAGAGAGAATGTGGATTAGCAATTTAGAGAGAGAGAGAGAGGATGAGAAAGTTTTGGGGTTAGGGGTTTATAGAGTGAGAGAGAAAGAGAGAGAGAGAGATTTTAGATGATGGGTTTAGGGAGAGAGTGTGAGAGATATTGGGGTTTTGGGGTTTAGAGAGAGTGATATTAGATGTTAGGGGTTTTGAGAGAGAGAGAGAGAGAGAGAGAGAGATTAGGGATTTTAGCAGGTTGAGGGAGGGAGAGACACAGAGAGACAGAGAGGGGGAGATTTGAGGTTAAGGGTTTAAAGAAAGAGAGATATTCATAGAGAGATATAGAGATTAAATATTATCGAGATTGAATATTACAGGATTTTAGAGGGACATATTGGAGTTTTGGGCTTTAGAGGGAGAAAGAGAGAGATTTGGAGTGAGGGGTTTATAGAGAGAGGGATTGGGGCTTTAGGGTTTAGAGAGAGAGAGAGAGAGAGACATTCGGTATTAGGGGTTTAGATAGATATATGGGTAGATAGAGAGAGAGATTGGGTGTTATGGGTTTATATATAGAGAAAGGTATAGAGAAATTGGGGGTTAGAGTTTTAAATAGATAGATATAGATTGGGTTATGGGTTTAGAGAGAGAGAGAGAGGGGGGGGGGGATTGGGGGTTAGAGAGGGAGATAGATTAGGGGCTAGGGGTTATGGGTTTAGAGAGAGAGAGAGAGGGGGGGGGTGATTGGGGGTTAGAGAGGGAGATAGATTAGGGGCTAGGGGTTATGGGTTTAGAAAGAGAGATATTTGGGGTTACGGGTTTATAGGGAGGGAGAAAAAAATAGGGAGATTGGGGGTAAGGGGTTTAGAGAGAGAGATTTCAAGTTAGGGGTTTAGAGAGAGAGAAATTAGGATTAGTGGTTTATAGAAAAGGAGAATGGGGGTTATGGGTTTAGAGATAGATGAAGAGATTGGAGAGAGAGAGAGAGAGAGAGAGAGAGAGAGAGAGAGAGAGAGAGATTGGGTGTTATGGTTTAGAAAGAGAGGGAGATATAAAGTGGGATATTGGGGGTTAGGGGTATAGAAAGAGATAGGGGTAGATAAGGGGTTATAGGTTTAAATAAAGAGATACTAGGGGTAATGGGGTGAGTGGTTTGGAGAGAGAGAGAGAGAGATTCAAGGTTAGTGGTTTAAAGAAAGAGAGATATTGGGGTTTAATAGTTTAGAGAGAGAGATTAGGGATTTTAACAGGTTGAGGGAGGGAGGGAGAGAGAGGGAGATTTGGGGTTAAGTGTTGAAAGAAAGAGAGATATTCATAGAGAGATATAGAGATTGAATATTGCAGGATTTTATAGGGACATAATGGGGATTTGGGCTTGAGAGAGAGAACAAGAGAGATTGAGAATGAGGGGTTTACAGAGAGAGGGATTGGGGCTTCAGGGTTGAGAGAGAGAGACATTGGGTATTAGGGGTTTAGAGAGAGAGAGAGAGATTTTAGAGCGACATATTAGGGGTTTGGGATTTAGAGAGAGAAAGAGAGAGATTGGGGCTTCATGGTTTAGAGAGAGTGAGATTGGGTATTAGGGGTTTAGATAAATAGATAGGTTGAGAGAGAGAGATTGGGTGTTATGGCTATATATAAAGAGAGAGGTATAGAGAAATTGGGTGTTATGCATTTAAATGAATAGATAGAGATTGGGGGTTAGAGAGGGAGAGAGATTGGGGGATAGGGGTTATCGATTGAGAGAGAGAGAGAGAGGCGGAGAGAGGGAGAGAGAGAGAGATATTGGGGGGAAGGGGCTTAGAGAAA
>LPNX010119786.1:0-42333 GCA_001517045.1 Pseudotsuga menziesii
AATTTCAACATACAAATAATGCCATTAGATAACTTAATAGGTAATAAATTTCTTGCAACATCTATTGTTCATGAGATGAGGTAAACCTTGATCAACTCAAGTATTAATACAAATTAAAAAATTATAATAATAAAATAATGTAAGGAATCTAAGTTTAATATTAGAAAGATATGCTTCAACTTTATACAAATTTGATTTTATATAGCTTATATTGATAATATTATAAAAAAATGGTGAATATAAAGATTGAAATGAGTGAATTAAGTAATTTTTTGGTTTTTCATTTTTTGAAAACTCAATCTTGTTGAAGTTCTAAATTCTAGATCCCTTGTATAATTCCAAATTTAATGAAATATGTGTTCTTACCAATTCAAATTCCTTGGCTTGTTATATGATATTTTACACCAAATTATCATCCAATAATGTTACATTACCCATGTGTTCGAATTTGGATGAATATTATGCCAAGTGTGCGGGGAATCTAGTCACCCAAAGTCTTCACAAGCTTCCAAGTGTCTTCATTAACCCATGCCACATTATTTTCTTATCATTTATAATTTATGTGACCCATTTAAATTTGAATATGGTAAAATAATCCTTTTGGGTCCCATATTCCCTTATTACAAAATTTATGTCTCCATCTCAATCTATTGAACTAGTAGGTTGGTGAAACATCATTTTCAAATAGTATTATTTGTAAATTATTTAATTGGGGACATGAAAAATCCTCCCCACTCAAGATTGCTTGTCCTCAAGAAATTCCAAATTCGTATGCTGATTTTTTTTTTAATATTCCAAAGTGGCATCCTCATTTGGTACTCCTTCCCTTGCACCAAGTGCTCTCTTATGGTTCTACTCAATGATTTTATTTAGATGCAACTTGAGTAGTGGCGCTCATGTAGTGAAATTTTGTGTCCCCAAAAGTAAAGAGATGTGGATTGTGCATATTGATATATCAGGTAACATTACCACTAACACCAAAAGGATTAATCAAATCCATAAAAACCAAATTTGTGCAAATAATCTTTACCTCCATATTTTGGAAACCTTTTCTAAACTTTCACCCCTTTTTCCTTATGTATAATTCTTTGAAGTGGGTGTTGAGTTACCAAACTTTCACCCCTTTTTCCTTATGTATAATTCTTTGAAGTGGGTGTTGAGTTACCAAACTTTCACCCCTTTTTCCTTATGTATAATTCTTTGAAGTGGGTGTTGAGTTACCAAACTTTCAGTTTCTTAATATTCCATGAAAAATTTCAGATATGAACCACCATTCTTGTTGTTTCACTACTCTGATTACAATCATCTTCTCAAGTGGTGAATAAATATCCAATGTTGCTTGTTTCCCCCAGAATTGAAACCAATGAGACAAAAAATGATCCCAGGGTCCCATATGATCCTGATACATGCATGGTGTGAAATTTATATGATGAAATGCCATTCAAACCAAGCATGTGAAAATTGAATCCATCTCTCAAAAGGTATCCCACATAGGAAACTGGAACACTACTCTACAAAGATGAACTCAAGTAACTGAAGGTTAGTTTTCTTTCTCAAACCAACAACCAAACTACTACTCTAAGTGAGATGAAACCAAGCAATTCCAGGATCCCATTGCTGGTATTTCACCCTTCCCAACATCATGAGTACAAAATATAGATAATAAAAGTACATAACAACATCATACAAATGTACATCAAGAAGGTACCTCATCAAAGAATCATGAAAGTGCTTGTACATCTGAGTAAGTATATCACCATGTGGTCCATACACACAAGCATCGAGTATTACATCAGATCTTCCCCAATGACATAGATGAGGATCCCATGTACCACAATGCTGCTCCAAAAATATATAATGTGCATCAATATAATCATCCATGTGTTCTTTCATCCAATAAGTGAATGAAGAACCTGCTATATTTTTAACATTAAGCTAGCATAACATTGGGATCTTTAATTGAAAGAACAACAAGCACAACAATCAAACACAAGAGACAATGAACACAGTTTTTTTCCTCGAGGAAACCATAAATGGAGAAAACCCTGCAACTTCCTCAGAGATAGAATCAGCACCAAAAGTAAAACCCCAAAATAGTAATATGATCTCCCAACAGCAGTAACCTCTTTCTTCCTTGCCCTAGTGTCTTTCTCTTCCTCAACTATGTGCTACAACTGAGTGTGAGTGAGTGTGTGATAAATAGAGACGCTAACTCTCTATTTATACTAATTCCTGACTTGAATAAACCCAACTAGGGCCAACTTCAGTAGGTGAGTCTAATAACCCTAGTGCCCCGAAACTGCTGGGACTTTAACCCTTGATCAATAGGAGGGTTACCCACAATGACTTGACATGAATTGTTTACATTATAGAACCTCCCAATAGGAACATCTGGGCATGACATGACTCAAGTACATCCCGGAATAAACATCGAGTTACAATACATAAGAAATACAAGTGAATACATTCCAAAGTTACAATTTCATCAACACTCCCTCTTAACTAGGAAGGTATTCTCTCGACACAATTTTCATCACTAATCTTCTTATCTGGATCATCTCATCATTTGCATCTTCAAGTCATCTTCATCTTCAAGTCATCTTCATCTTCAGGTCATCTTCATCTTCAAGTCATCTTCATCTTCGGATATGGATCATCACTCGATCTGGATCATCATCACTGGATCTGGATCATCACTCGATCTAGATCATCACTTGATCCAGATCATCATCACTGGATCTGGATCATCACTGGATCTGGATCATCAATGGATATATATCATCACTGGAGCATCATCTCTGGATCTATATCATCACTTGATCTGGATCATTACTGCTAGATCATCATCACAGGTGCTATCTCATGATTCTTGTCGTCATAGGAAGTTCTACAGAGCCAACCCTTTTTCATGCTGGTTGTAGGCCTATCCTCCATGTAGGTATTCTTCAATGCTTATATCTAACACCAAGTCAGAATGGCTCGCCCAGCACTTACATATGACTGTGAGAGGAACACATCCAACACCATGTCAGAAAGGCATTCCCAGCACTCACATATGATCATGTAGGAACCAATTCTATAATCACATCAGAAAGGATCAGCACTTATATCTAGCCATGCAGGAACACATCCTGCAACCATGCTAAAAAGGCTCTGCACTTACATCCAACCATGCGGGAACACATCCTGCAACCATGTTGGAAGGGCTCTACACTTACATCCACCCATGTGGGAACACATCCTGCAACCATGATGGAAAGGCTCTGCACTTACATCCACCCATGTGGGAACACATCCTGCAACCATGATGGAAAGGCTCTGCACTTACATCCACCCATGTGAAAACACATCTTGCAACCATGATGGAAAGGATCTACACTTACATCCACCCATGTGGGAACACATCCTACAACCATGATGGAAAGGCTCTCAACCCCAGGTTGAGGGTTCCTGGTAACTAACCAGGTGCCTCCAATATCCAAGAGAATGGCATCAACCCTTATATTTGATTAAGTGGGAACACATCCCTCAATCACATCAGAATGGCCATGTGATCACATCTGATCATGTGAGAACACATCTCACAGTCATATCAGAATGGCCCTCAGTCCTAGACCAAGTATTCCTGGTAACTGGCCAAACACCTCCATTCCAAGAATGGCAATAGCCCTTATATCTGATCATGTAGGAACCAATCCTACAGTCATATCAGAATGGATCAGCACTCATATCTGACATGGAAGGAACCAATCCTCTCACCATGACAGAATGGATCAGCCCTTACATATGACCATGGAAGAAATCGATCCTCTCACCATGTCAGAATGGCTCACGGACTCATCACTTCCCCTTGGAAGGGACCTTGATCTAGAGAACACCAAGCTTCTTCCTGAAGTAATCAAATTTCACTCTGGCCAATGGATTCGTCAACACATCAGCTATCTGTTCATCCATTGCAACATACTAGAGCTTCACTATTCCCCTCTGCACCAAATACCTGATATAGTAATACTTGATCTCGATATGCTTCGACTTGTCATGGAACACCGTGTTCTCTGACAAATTCACACAACTCTGGTTGTCACAATGTATACAAGCAGCATCCAACTGGAGATCAAATAAATCAGACAGTAGCTTCCTCAGCCATACTACCTCACAACTAGCTGAACAAGCTACAACATACTCAACTTTACTCTGCTTCAGCTATACTCAGTGCCACATAGGATTGCTTCCTTCTAAACCAAGAGATCACACCTGATCCCATACTTAAGCAACACCCTGAAGTGCTCTTCCTATCGATGGCACTACCTTCCCAATTTGAATCAACATATCCTTCCAGGTTAATCTTCTGATTCGCCTCATACTTGAGTCCGTAATCAACTGTACCCTTTAGGTACCTTAGAATATGCTTTGCAACAATCAAGTGAACTGGCTTAAGGTGTTCACAGCAAAGCAAATATCTGGTCTTGTGTTCATCAGGTACATTAAGGACCCAATCATCTGACGATCCATCATAGCATCAACTTTCTCTGATGAAGCATCACTTAATAGCTTCAGGTTCAATATCATAGGTGTGGCCATAGCCTTGCAGTCCATCATCCCAAACCTCTTCAGGATCTCTACTGTATATTTCCCTTGTCCCACGGAAATTCCATCTGCATTCTGCCACACCTCCATGCCTAGGAAATAATGCATTATACCCAAGTCCTTCATTTCAAACTCGGCAGCAAGCTTCCCCTTCATATCAGCAATCAACCCATCCATACCTGTTACAAATAGATCATCTACATACAGTAGGAGCATCACTGGGTTTCCATCTTCAACCTTGTAGTAAAGGTTGGAATTTTATTTACTCTTAGTAAATCCCAAACTAGATAGAAAGCTATCAATTCTGCTTTACCAAGTATTGGGTTCCTGTTTCAAACTGTACAGGGATTTTTTCAATCTACATACATGAGACTCCCTGTCATGTGTCTCAAAACCAAGTGGTTGTTCCACATACACTTCTTCTTCTACTACACCATTCAAGAAAGCAGTATTGACATCCATCTAGTGTATCTTCCATTTCATCACTGTATCCATGGAAAGTACTGATCTGATAGAAGTGTATCTAGCTACAGGTGCAAAATTTTCTTCATAATCTATTCCTTCTTTTTGGGAGAAATCACGAGCAACAAATATTGCTTTATAGTTTTCAATGCTACCATCTGCAGCATGCTTGATCTTGTAGATCCATTTGGAAGTTACAACTGACTTCCCTTCTGATATTGGGACAACATCCCAAACATCATTCTTCATGATTGATTGATACTCTTCTATCATAGCATCCTTCCATTCTTTCCATTGCTTATTCATAATTGGAAGGTTCTTTATCGATGAAATCACATAATAATGCTACATACCCGGAGCATGATCTAGTCCTCTTTCTTTCTCTGTGATTCTCTTCTGGAGCCCCATATCTTTCCGCACCTTGGATAGCTTCTCGTACCCAAGAAGGTTTCCTCTTGTAAGGATTATTCTCTTGAGGTGGATCTATAGGTTCTCGTGGTTCTTCAAATTCTTGATCTTCTTCTTGAACTTCTTCATCCATGGTTGTGTCATGAATTCTGGGTGCTTCCGCCTCTTCAAGAACTTCACTAGGCTTCTTTCTGGATTTGTTGTAAGCTGTGTCTTTGTCAAATGTCACATCCCTACCAGTGTCAATCTTCTTGAATCCTGGGAAGTATATTTTGTAAGCCTTCGAGCTTTCAGAGCATCCCACAAATATGCCCTTCTTTCCTGAAGGATCTAATTTTTTTCTCTTCTCTTTTGGAATGTGAATGTATACAGGATAGCTGAATATTCTGAGATGGATGACTTATGGTTTCTTGCTGGAGAATACTTCTTTAGGATTCTTGTTCTTGAGTACTCTGTGTGGAGTACGGTTCTGTACATACACCACTGTTCTGGCAGCTTCTTCCCATAGATGCATAGGCAGATCTTTATCATGAAGCATTGCTCTTGCAGCTTCCATGATAGTTCTATTCTTCCTTTCTGCAATCCCATTCTGTTGTGGATTGTATGGAGTGGACAACTCCCTCTTAATCCCTGAGTATTTGCATAACTCTTTGGATTCACTTGATGTGAATTCTCCACCATTATCTCATCAAAAGGTCTTGATCTTCTTTTCAGTGTGGTTCTTGATCAAGGCTTTGAATTCCTTGAACTTGTTGAATACTTCATCTTTGTTCTTCATGAAGTAAATCCATTTCTTCCTAGAAAATTCATTAATAAAAGAAACATAGTATACATACCTGCTTAGTGAGCTTGATGACATTGGACCGCATACATCAGAGTGGATGATTTTCAATATTCCTTTTTCTTTTCTCTCGCTACTTGGAAATGTATTCTTTGTGTTATTTCCTTTCACACATCCTTTGCAGACCCCATCATGTTTTGCTTGAATTTTTGGAAGACCTTCAACAGCTTTGGTTGCAAGTGGTAGTGCTTTGTAATGCACATATGCAAGCCTTCTATGCCAAAGCTCATTTGTCTCTACTGTGTCATGGACTAAATCTTGTTCTGGATGGCCCTTAATTTTTATAGACCTCCTTCTTGTTCCCCAATCACTATTGCATCATCAATAGTATTTCCCTTTGGCCACATGATAACTTGACCATCTATAAGTGCAACCCTTATGCCTTTTGCATCTAATGCAGATATGGATAGGAGGTTCTTCTTTAGTCCTGGTACAAACAATAATTCCTTCATTGTCATAGACTTTCCAGAGTCTAGCTTATAGGAGGATTCCCCACTACCTTTTATTGGATACTGGTAGTCATCTCCGAGCTTCACCTTGTGAGGTGATTCATGTTCTAAGAGTTTCACAAAGGATTCCTTGAATCTTGTAATATGTTTGGAAGCCCCACTGTCTATAAGCCAATCATTGCTTCTATGAGTAATGTTTCCCATGAGAGAGGAAATCAAAACATATTCTTCATCACTGGAAGAATCTTCACTTTCATATCTGGTTCTCTTTTTGGAAGGTTCATCATCCTCTGCAGCATGAGCATGATGTCTTCTCTTGTTTCCATTCTTCTTAGGAGAGTTAATCTAGTTTCTAGGATAGTCTTTTGCAAAGTGTCCTCTTTCATCACATGTATAGCATCTTAATTTAGATAAGTCCTCTCTAATGTTATATTTATGGTGAAAGGTCTTACCTTTGGAGTGATGAGAGTTTCTTCTGCCTTTCTTGGAGTGAACTATGAGAGCTTGATCTTCACTTCCCATATTCTCTTCTCGAGCTGCTATCTGAGATTCTTCTTGAGAGCATTCTTCCCATAGTCTGCTGAATTTGACTAACTTATTTCTGGCACAGATTCCTTGAATAAAGGAGTCCCATGATCTAGGGAGACCATTCAAGGTGGTCATTACAATCTCTGCATTTTCCACTTCTTCATCTACTGATTCTAGTTGTTCCTTGATCTGAGAGACCCTTGTAAGTAATACTGGATGGTCTCTTCATTTTGGATCTTTACATTCTTCAGTTGGTTTCTCAGAGTCATCTTCCGGTTTATGTTCTTCCATTCAAACAATTTGGTTAGGGCATCAAACATAGATTTAGGTGTCTTTAGGGAGGACACCTGTGGTATGAGGTGATCCTTGATTGAATCAGCAATGATCCTCTTTGCCATAACCATATTATTCTTGCGTAAGGCCTTAGCCTCACCTCCCTCTAGAAATGGAACCTCCTCACTGATATAGGAGTCCAACTCATTTTATTCCAGGACCAAGGAGATCCTATATTTTCAGGCTCGGAAGTTACCAGTTCCCTCAATATTTTCATCAAGCTTGGTATGATGAGACATATTAACTGAGAACCTCAAATGGAAATACAAAGGATTTATATCTTACCAGGTCAAGATGTCGGATCTGGATTTGGAGCTGAAATTCTGCAGTGCTGGTTTAGGAGTAGATTAGGGTTTTGCTTTTCCAGAGTTCTGTCAAACCAAATGCTTTGATCTTGATCCCTAACTTCAATTTTGGGAAGGATATCAATCCAGGCCTGGGCTCACTAAAAAATTCCACTTCTATGAAAATCTTTAATTTTCGGCAGTAGTGTCGAGTCCAAAACTGAAAAACCTCAGAATTGGATTATGCTTCAACAAAAATATGTGCCCTAGGGAGGAGAGTTATTCCAACCTTATTTTGCTAAAAATATGTGGAGAGATATCCACAAAGTAGGAATCCCTAGTTCCCGCAGCTGCACAGTGTCTTCTTCTCAGGTTAGCTCTGATACCATGTTAGATTTTTAACATTAAGCTAGCATAAAATTAGGATCTTAAACTGAGAGAACAACAAGCACAACAATCAAACACAAGAGACAATTAACACAATGTTTTTCCTCAGGGAAACCATAAATGGAGAAAACCTCGCAACTTCCTCAGAGATAGAATCAGCACCAAAAGTAAAACCCCAAAACAGTAAGATGATCTCCTGACAGCAATAACCTCTTTCTTCCTTGCCCCAGTGTCTTTCTCTTCCTCATCTATGCGCTACAACTGAGTGTGAGTGAGTGTGTGATAAATAGAGAGGCTAGCTCTCTATTTATACTAATTCTCGACTTGACTAAACCCAACTAGGGCCAAGTTCACTAGGTGATTCTAATAACCCTAGTGCCCCGGAATTGCAGGGACTTTAACCCTTAATCAATAGGAGGGTTACCCACAATGACTTGACATGACTTGTTTACATTATAGAACCTCCTGATAGGAACATCAGGGCATGACATGACTCAAGTACATCTCGTAATAAACATCTAGTTACAATACATAAGAAATACAAGTGAATACATTCCGAAGTTACAATTTCATCAACAGAACCTCCACCACAACCTGAACCAAATAAGGAGCAAAGAAAACATGAAGACTTCAAGTGGATCAAAGAAGTCTCATCAATACACCCATGAATATGTATATCATCATGAAATAACAAATTATGTTGCTTCCAACAATAATGTTCTTCAATCATATATATCTTCGCCCAAGTGTGGGATGAAGTTCCTCCAACATCAAATGGACTAGGCAAGGAGCAAGGAAAATCATGAGTCTCCAAGTGACTCAAGTGAATACCATAGGTGCATCCATGTAGATGTGTATCCTCATGATGCAAAAATGGATGTTGCTGCAAATGTAAAGAATATGGTTCTCTAATCATGTCATCGTCAAAAGGAGAGATAGGAGTTTCATACTCCTCATGTGGCACCATTAAAAATAAACTTTTCACCCATACTTCATTAGGATGAATGTTGCAAAATTTGGAAGTGTAGGATTTAGGAGAAAGAACCAAATCACCCATTATAAAGTGAAAATTTTTCATCATTTAAAGGCTTCATAGGGGTAGGAAGATGCAGCTCCCTCAAAAATGAAAAAAATTACTCATAGGTTGGCTCCAAGGTAGTGTAATCATGCACTTCTTCAAAAATTGTGCAACCATTTTTCAAGAGGAAACTCAAGTTCCTCTTCCACCACAACAAGTTATTGTCTCTCATCAAGTTCATCTTCAAAAACATCAAGATCCTACAATTTTCCATGTCTCTCATGATCCCTCATGTCATGAGAATCCTCCAAGCAATCTACCATTTGAAAATCTAAAACATAGGAGGAAGAACAAGTATCTTGCAACCTCTTAAGAAGTTGCTCATTTTGATTTTTGAGCCTATGGATATCCTCATTATTATTCAAGTATGCTTCATGTAACCATTCATTAAGCTCAACCAAATTGTTTCTATCAAAAATCAAAGACATGAAATTACCTTCGATTGTGCACATTTCTCTTTGAATCTTCTCCATGTCTTCAACGAAGGAAGGCTCCTCCAATGAAGAAACTTTCCAACAAGAATTTGATACCAATTCTTTAGTGTCATTGAGTGTGCTAAGGGCCTCATGGATATTCATTTCACTCATATTCAAATACCCTTCAAGAAAAAGAGGTTCTTGTTGAGGAACCTCCTCTTCTTCGTTCTTCTTGATTTGATCAACTTCTTGAAGCTCAAGTGGTGGTGGGGAAGTTGACCTTGGTTCTTCATTAGTTGCTACAAGGTATTCATCTTTATGCTCATGTGAAATTTTTCCTGCAGCAACATTTTCAAATCTTATCTCTATGTCACCAACATAGAGTTGTGAGAACCTATCAGTAGGTACTCCTTCATGGTTTAAGCATCTATCAGTAGATGCCCTTTGGTCCATGTCCACAGTAGAATGTGTTTCGGAATGATATTGAATAGTTTCAAGGTACTCTTCTTCATTATCATGTGATGTTTCCTCATCTTTTTCAAAGTCATTTGAGAGTGAATTTGGATCCTCTTGATATAATTCTGTTTCTTCTTCACCACCCACAGAAATTGGTAGCTCCTTGGTCTCCTCTATACTTGTGCATTGCTGATCATTCCTTAATGAATTCTAATTTTCCTTCTTGTACACAAATAAATAATTGAGAAGATACTATTGGAAATAATACCTTTCATGAATAACCCATCTGGAATTTTGATACCCCTGGTAGCATGCTTTGATATCTTTGGTTGTAATTTCTTCTTCCCTTGGTAGGGAATGAAGGAAAGTGGGATTGGTGTGTAGATTATGAAACCAAGAAATATTTGCAAAATTTTATTCAATGGATGGTATTAATTTACAGGTGCAAGGACCATGCTCTGATACCACCATAATGTCCCTTTTTGGAAATTTTGGAGAAATGCACAAATTGGGCAAAATTTGAGCTTAACAAGTCATGAATCTAGAGGGTTCCAACTTTCACCAAATGGTCCCAAATTTGAAAGGAAATGGTATGATGAGTATTAAAAAATCCCAAGGTTCTTTATGTATATTTTTAATCATACTTTATACCTCTACAATATTTTTTGGGGATAATTAAAAAAATACCAAAATTACTAGGAAATTGTGTTCAAATCCCTCCAAGGGTGAAGGTGAAACTAGCTCTCCAAATCAAGTATGACCCTACAAAATTTAAGAAAAGACTATGGAAATTAATATGAGACATAAATTACTTCCCTTAATAATGTTTATTAATTTCTTCAAGTGGATTATGATTTGCAACATTTGTAGGGTAACTTTCATAGAAATTTCCTAAGGGAAATTTGCATTGCTAGTTAGACTTGACATAGGAAAGGTAGAATATATGGTTCCAAGAATAATATGAAAATGGTGGTAGTATATGGAATAAAAATGTCTTCCCAAACAGCATAAAACTAAAATGAAAACCCTCCAACAAATCTGATACAATACTCCTTCAATATTGAATCCAAAGTCATGGAAACTAGTGATTCAATGGCATGGGAATGCAAGAGTTTCACATATGGTTTTCTGGGATTTAGACCCACAGAGAATAGGTACATTAAATTACAGAGTAAAAAATAATATATATATGTCACAAAATCATCAAACTAATATAACATCCCTCATACAAATATGATACAAAACTCCTTCAAGATTGAAGCCAACATCATGGAAACTAGTGATTCAATGGCATGGGAATGCAAGATTTCACATATGTGTTTCTTGGATTTTGACCCACAGAGGATATGGAAAATAAATTAAAGATTAATAAATTATATATGGATTTCCCAACATCATATAAATCATATAATATCCCTCACACAAATATGGTATAAAACTACTTCAAGATTGAAGCCAAATCCATGAAGACTATTGATACAAGGGCATGAGTATGCAAGATTTTCATGCATGTATCTCTAATATTTCGACTTACAGAGAATGTGGACATAATATTATAGATACATACATCATATATTGATTTCCTATAATCACAAAACTCATATAAATGTCCTCATACAAATCTGATATAAAACTACTTCAATATTGAAGCCAAATCCATGAAAACTAGTTATTCAAGAGCATGGGGACTGCAAGCCTTTCATACATGTATTTATGATATTTATACTTACATAGGATATGGAAATGATATTACATATCCATACATCATAAATCAAATCTTTTGCATCAACCATCCTTGATAAGGCACAAGAATCACTCCAACAAGTGCACAATTAAATGTGAGTGTGGGGAAATGGAGAAGAAGGAATGAGAGAATGGGGAGATAGATGAGAATTCGACTGTAGGACCTTCAAACTGAAAATAAAAATACTTCATTAATATCCCATTATAGGTCTGAATGGCCTCTCCATCAACCAACTTGAAAAGGAATCCAACTCCCTCGAAATCGGTTCATTAGTAGGGTAAGTGTGCACTCACCGTGCAATGGACAAGGAAAAGCTCTCCAAAATGACAAAGTCCAATTAAAAAATGATAAAAATATATTCTCATTCCTCATGAAATCCTTTTATTAACTTCATTATGCCTCCTAAGGCCGAATTTCCCTCCATGAGCTTCCTACAACTCAACTTAGTGGTTTAGTAACTCTCATGACACTTGTCTTCCTCTTCATGCTCCAATTCTTTCCCCAATTCGACCTCCTGGTGGATATTTTTAGCCCTGGCATGTCATATTTGTCATATGTCAGCAATTAGGTCTGAATTTTTCATACTTGTCATAGAATATTCCATCATTTGTTGTCATATAGTGCATAGGATCTCCTTCCAAGTGGCACACCTTGTCTTCTAGTCTCTTCCTCTTACATGGGAGTTACCCTCCTTTACCAATTTGAGTTCCTTGGCTCTTTATATGATATTTGACACCACATTACTATCCAATAATGTTAAAGTACCCATGTGTTCAAATTTTTATGAATATCATGCCAAGTGTGTGGGGAATCTAGTCACCCAAAGTCTTCACAATCTTCCAAGTGTCTTCATTAACCCATGCCACACTATTTTCTTAGAATTTATAATTTATGTGACCCATTTAAATTTGAATATGGTAACTTTAATGTCCTTTTGGGTCCCATAGCCCCTTATTAAAAAAATTATGTCTCCATCTCAACCTATTGAACTTGTAGGTTGGTGAAACCTTATTTGTAAATTATTTAATTGGGGACATGACAAATGGTCACGAGTTCTAGATGATCAATGTCTATGTGGTTATAGTCTGTAGGCAATTTTTTAGTTTTTTTAAATCTTTTTTTAGTTAAAAAAATGAATGCATGTAAGCTTTGTTTTCCCTCTCGAGGGTGGGGAATTAGGTCTAAATGATGTATGGTATAAGATTGGTTAATCTCTAGTTCTTTGACAGTTTCACAAACATTTGGATGTATTATTTTGTATGTTCTTTATTATGTTAATATAAATATATTCTTATTTTACAAAAAAAACCGTATATCAAACTGTCTATATGATTATATAACAATTATTACACCATTACAAAACAAAAAAAACAATATGCAGTAGAAATACTCAATTCTGTCATTGAATATAGGCCATTATCTTCTTACTTTGTTGAGTTTTGCTCCATATACACTATTGTTGATGCAAACTAGCCTTGCAATGTTGAACCAGATCCACATTAATGTTAATGTTAACTATGTTAGCACCTTGTCTCTATTGCAGAGATTCATAATTTTCTTTTTGAAATTGTTGGCATGTTGTTGAAAATAGTTTTCAATTGATGTCAAAAGAGTTTAGAAATGACAAAGGATTAAACAATAAAAGTTCATGATAGGGTGAACTTAAGTGAAATACAAAGGAATTACAAAGTTGGATTGTAGATCGATGATAGGTTCAATGACAAGGGGAAGATCCACAAAGCAGTGGAATATAATATTCCAGAGTGCCAAAGGATATTTGGATGATTGATATCATTCAAGAGACACAAATCAATGGTCTATAATAAAACTCGCAAAACATATATGCTTGGAAGATAACATTCTCGAACACTAGAATGGAGTGAAGAATTGGATGGCCCATACAGTCAAGAGAAATTGTGGAAGCCATTTTTGGACAAGATCGATGGTGATGAATTATTTCCGCACAAGAAAAGTGAAGTTTTGCAATCCACACTTGATCGTATATCAACGATTAGGATTGAAACCGCAAGGAAATGAACAATCCAGATAAATTGTGGAAACAAAGTTGCGAAAGAAAATTACAGAGGTCCAAAATGGGAAGGTGTGGTTCCACATCACACAATCTGCAATTCATAATATCCACAGTTAGAAAAGAGTCTACAAGAGATCGACGCAGCAAAAGAATTTTTGGGGAAAGGGAATTGCAGAAGTCATTTTTGAGATTTTAAGAACCCACAATCTGCAATACGCAAGATCGACGATAAGGAATTACTTTGCAAGATCGACGGTGCAGAAGAAAAATTGCAGAAAATAAATTACGGAAGTAGTTTTGAACAAATTTGAAAAACCCGCAATCTGCAATCTACATCTCATCTAAGATCAACGATCAAGAGAGAGAACGCATGAAATCAATGATGCGAAAGAAATATTGCGGAATCATTTTCAAATAATTTTGGAAAACCCACAATTCGCAATCCGCATATGATATCAGATCAACAGTCAGGGAAGAATCCACAAGAAATCAATGGTGTGGAAAGTACCTTGTGGAAAGGAAATTGTGGAAGGACCTTTTGATAAAATTTAAAACGCAAATCCACAATACGCATCTAATCTCAAATCAACGGTCATGGAAGAGTCTACAAGAAATCAATGGTGCGGATAGTACCTTTCAAAATATCATTGCGAAAAGGAAAATGAAAAGGGATTCTGGTTGCATAAATATCATTGCGGAAAATGGCAATTTCAAAAGGAATTATGGTGTAGAATTATCGGTGCGGAGAGGAAATTTTGGAAAGTTTTTCATTGTAGAAAGTTATGACTAATATACCTAAATAGAGTTAAAGTATTATTAAAATGAAGAATTGTGTTTTCATGAAGATGCATGATCTAAGAATGAAGAGGCATAACTGTGAGGAGAGGCATTCATAGAAAACATGTTAGAAGGTATTTATAGATAGAGTGATGAGTGAGAGAAAGGGTCTCTGCAATCCAGATCGTAGCAATATCTAGAAGAAGTAGAGACCAATGACGTGAAGAATTATTGGTGACAGATATTGAAGACATAAGAAGATATGGAAGTTTGATAAAAACATAATAGGGTTGTAGGGTGGTGCTAGGGTAGGCTATATGCCTGCAGGGGATCGTAGCCTCCTTCTAGTAGAAGCTGGTAAATAGGGTGTCGTAGCATCCTATCAGTAGAAACTGATAAAACCATGGGGTCGTATCCTCCTTCCAGTAGTTGTTGGTAAATAGGGTGTAGTACCATCCTTGTCTGTAGTAGCAGGAATAAACTATTTGTAAAAACAATTTTGCAGTAATAGGAAGTATTAGTGGTTTACCCAATTCGGATTCCATGATAAATTTGTGTTCTTGTTGATCATGTGTGATAATAATTGAATTAAAAGTGGTTTAAATTGCTAAAATCCATCAATACTGATTCACCCCACCTCTCAGTATTTTCCAATATTCCAACAATTGGTATTATTGTAGGTTCCTTCACCGCAGTTTAACCACTATAATGAAGATCCTACTTAAAAACCATGATAGATCAACAAGAAGAGTTAGCCACCAACAGACCATCATTATTCACATAAGAAAATTATGCATACTGGAGTGTGAGAATGAAGTTCCATCTGATGTCTCTTGGATGGAAGGTTTGGGTTGCAACTAAAAAGGAGTTTAAAATAGAAGACATCCTACCTACAGAAATATTGGAACTAGGCCAATATGAGGCTAATGAAAAATCCCTAAATTCCATCTTGAGTGGATTAACAAACTCTATGTTTGTAAACGTCATGAGCTGCAAGATCGCCAAACAAGCTTGGGATAAGTTAAAAATTGTCTATGAAGGGGCATCCAAATTCAAGGAATCCAAGCCTCAGACATTTAAAGGACAGTTTGAAATCCTGAAGATGAAAGAAGAAGAAAATATTGGAGAATACCTTCTAAGAGTATATGAAGTTGTCAATGCTATTAGAGGCCTTGGAGGAGAATTAAAAGAAAGAGAAGTGGTTGGCAAGGTACTAATAACATTACCAATGAAGTATGAATCAAAGGTGTCCACTCTAGAAGAACGAGATGACCTTAGTCTCTTAACATTAGATGAACTACATGGAATCTTCACTGCATATGAGATGAGAACGAGACAGAGTCATCCTTCAAAAAGGGAGGCAACATTTAAAGCCATAAAAGAATCAACGAAGTCTGAAATTTCATCCAAAATCCATTCAGAGATTTTAGATGATGAAGAATCTCTTTTTAATAAAAAACTTGAGAGAGGTACTGGAAAATACAAAGCAAATCTACCACTAAAATGTTTCTGCTGTGGAAGAATTGGACATTTTGCTTTAATATGTCCCTACTCTAAACAAGATGATAATGATGAGAGAGAAGTCTCAAGGAAGTTTAAAAAGGGTAAAATGGGAAACAAAAAGAAGTATTATGGGAAAAAGAAAATTCTTTATACTATGGAAGATAGTGGAGATGAAGAAACATAAATTCTATTCATGGGAGTAGATACTCAAGCTCATAATGGTGAATGAAATGAGGAAGGTGTAGTAGACTTAAAGGATTAACTCATTAGTGCTCTTGAAGAACTTGCAGAAAAATGCAGGAGAAAGAACAAAAAGTCAAACCATGTGATTAGCGAGTTGGAAACTCAACTTCTTGAGGCCAATAGGATAGAAGAGGACCTAAATTTGCAGCTCAAAAGAAGTATACAAGAATATGAAATGTTTGAAGAAGAGATCATGCAGTTTAGGAAAAATATTGATGAAGAAGCCTTGAAATCAAAGTTTGAAGGTAGCTCAAATGTATTATATGATATCCTAAATAGCCAAAGATAATCAAGTGATAAATATGGATTAGGATATGGACCAAAATATTCCTCTTTTGCAAACCAAGGTGGAAATAAGAAAAGCTATGCTGCTGCACTAAATAGTCCAGTTAAGAAGGAAGAAAGCAAGAAAACTATTCCAACTTCTCATGAAAAAATATGACTAATATGATGCCTAAGATATCATTGAAAAACATATATCAACAGATATTCCTTGGTTATTGTTACTCTTGTAATAACTTTGGTACAAATCCCTTAATTGCAGAAGCTATGGAAAGTTTCATGAATACAAGAAGAATTCACCTGGTGACAAATGAAAAGTAAGAAATCATAACCATTTTACACTTGTTCAAAGATATGACCTAGAGTGCTACAAATGTAATAACCATGGACATATGGAAAGAGATTGTAAATTGATGACTCCTACAAGGAATACCGTTGCAAATAAGTTTCAAGACAAAAAATTGATTGGAAAGAAAGGGAAGAAAAGGAGAGATACATGATTTCCCTATGTGCAATAGAGAAACAAAATACATGGAAATTGGACAGTGGGTGTTCAAAACACATGACAGGTGACCCAAAAAAGTTCGTAAAACTAAGAAAATATAATAAGGGTAAAGTCACATGTGGAGACAATATGTCTTCCAAAATAATTGGAAAGGTACAACGGTTGCCAATAGCAAGATCAAAGCAGAAAATGTGTTGTTGGTAGAAAACCTTAATCCTAATATCGTCAGTGTAAGTTAAACATTTGACCAAGGGCACATCTATATTTTTGACATTAAGAAATGTGAAATCAGGAAAAAGGACTCAGGAAGAGTTGTTGGCACCGCTGTAATAAATTAAAGCAATGTATACATCCTAGAAAATAAAAATCAATTCTACTTGAGTATGGTTGATGAAAGTTGGTTATTGAATAGAAGGACGGGACACTTAAAATTTGATAATATTGTCAAAGTAAGTAAGAAAGAAGCTGTGAGAGACTTACCTAAAATTGTGAAACCTCTAAACTCGGTTTTTAGACATTGTGAACATGGGAAGCAAACTAAAGCCAGTTTTAGAACAAAAGAACATATGACCTCACATCCTCTGGAAATAGTTCACACTAATCTTTGTAGACTAAGAAGGAATACAATTGTGCAAGGAGAATACTATTTTACACTTCTCATTTCTCAAAGAAAAATCAGAAGCTTTTGAAAAGTTCAAAATATTCAAAGAAATGGTTGAAAATGACATAAATCAGAAAATCAAATGTATTAGATCAGACAATGGGGGAGAGTTTACCTCAAACGAGTTCAATGAGTTTTGTAAGACACATGGGATTAAAAGACAATTTTCAGCTGCAAAGACTCCTCCGCAAAATGGTGTTGTTGAAAGAAAGAATAGAATAGTCCAAGCAGCTGCCAGAACAATGCTTAATGAAGCAAAGCTATCAGATGCATATTGGAGAGAAGTAGTATACACAGTTGTCTATATACTTAATAGAATAAAAATTAGAGTGAATAAGGACATACTCCTTATGACCTATGGTATGGAAGACCAGCCTCAGTCAAGTATTTCAAAGTGCTTGGCAGAAATTGCTACATTAAAAGGAATGAGGATGATCTTGGAAAATTTGATTCTAGGACTGATGAATTAAATATTTTTAGGATATTCATCCACCAAGAAAGCATATAGATGTTATAATAAAATGTTACACAAGATCGTAGAAAGTGCAGATGTAAGAATAGATGACATAAAACCAAGAAAAATAAGAAGACATGATGGTGATGAAAGTACAAATGGTGAAGAAGAGAAAGACTTACAAAAGGATGAAAGTATTCATGATGAAGAAGAAGAATCAGAGGAGGAATATACATAGGAAATTGAAGAATTTTATCCAAGATATGATACAAAAAATCCATCTAGAAGAGTACAAAAAGATCATCCTGAGACTCAGATCATAGGTGACAAAGATGTTGGAGTCAGTACAAGGAGACAACTATTATTTAGTGAACAAGCCCTGCTCTTAGTAGTGGAACCTAAGAATTTTACAGAAGCCAACAAAAATGATGAATGGATCAAAGCCATGAATGAAGAATTGGATCAAATTGAGAAAAATTGAAACCTGGAAACTTGTCCCAAGACCCAAAGCTAAGAATATTATAGGGACTTAATGGATCTTCAAGAACAAATTCAATCAAGACGGGAAAGTGATAAGGAACAAGGCAATATTAGTATTTAAATGGTATTCTCAAGTGGAAGGGATTGATTTTGAATAAATGTATGTCCCTGTAGCAAGAATTGAAGCAATCGAAATGTTTCTAGCACTTTCATGCCATAAAAAATTTAAAGTATATCAAATAGACATCAAGTCTGCATTTTTGAATGGAAAACTAGAAGAAGAGGTTTATGTTGAACAACCTGAAGGTTTTATCTTATTAGAAAACAAAGACTATGTTTGTAAATTGAAAAAGGCACTCTATGGTCTCAAACAAGCTCCAAGGGTGTGGTTTTCAAGGTTGGACAACTATTTAAAGCAACAAGGATTTAAGAGAGGGGCCACTAAAAGTAATATCTACTTAAAAATAGAAGATAAAAATACGACCATTGTTGTTGTTTATGTAGATGAAATCATATTTGGAAGCAATTTACAAATACTAAGTGTAAAATTTTCTTTTGAAATGAAGAAGGAATTCAAAATGTCAATGTTGGGTGAACTAACATTCTTTTTGGGATTACAAGTTTACCAAACAGACAAAGGAATCTTTATCTTTTAAACCAAGTACATCAAAGACATGATTAAAATATTTAAGATGGAAGACTCCAAACCTGTTAGTACTCCTATGATCATAGGCTATAGATTAAGTAAGGACGATGAGTCTTTGGAAGTGGACCATACCATGTATAGATCCATGATAGGCATCATGTTGTATGTGATAGCTAAAAGACCAGCTGTGATGCAAGTTGTAGGTTTGGTTTCTAGGTTCGACTCAAGTCCTAAAGAAATACAATGGGAACAACAGTAAAAATAATATTCAAATATTTGAAATGTACTATGGAGTATGAGTTATGGTACCCAAAATGTCAAGACTTCATTTTGAAATAATTTACTGATGTGGATTGGGAATAAAGTGTTGATCATCGAAAAAGAACCAGTGGAGAAGAATTCTTCTTGGGAAATTGTTTGTTATCTCGGTCAAGCAATAAATAAACCTCCATTTCACTCTCCATGACAAAACCTGAATATGTTGTTGTCATGTCATGTTGCACTCAAGTCATTTGGATGAAGCAGACACTAGAAGACTTACTTGTGAAGTATGAGCACCCAATTGTAATAAATTGTGATAATGTCAGTGCCATAAATATGTTAAAAAATATTGTCATGTACTCAAAGACAAAGAACATACCAATAAATTATTACTTCCTAAGAGAACAAGTATCCCATAAGGTTGTCAAACTAGAGTATGTTGACAGAAAAGAACATATTGCTTATATCTTTACCAAGACACTACCTAAGAAAGCTTTTGAGCATCTTAGATGAAAAGTAGGAGTAATTTCCTTACAATAGTTCTAGGAAAAGAAGCATAATCTCAGGGGGAGATATGTTGACAGGGGGAGTTGTCAGAAGGAAGACGTTGTCATTACTGTCAAAGGGGGAGAAAATTGGCCAAAGAGAAAATGTTTCCATCAATGCCAAAGGGGGAGAATGTTGAAAATAGTTTTCAATTGATGTCAAAATAGTTTAACAATGAAAAAGGATTAACCAATAAACGTGATGACAAGGTGATCTTAAGTGAAAGACAAAGGAATTCCAAAGTCAGATTGTAGATTGATGGTGGGGTTGACAACAAGGGGAATATCTGCAAAGTAAGTAGTGGAATATAACATTCCAGAGCGTTAAAGAATATTTGGAGAACCCACATCATTTGAGAGATAGAGATCGATGGTCTATAATAAAACCCATTGTTAAGAAGAGAAATTCCTATGGCTTGGGGTACCACAACAGACAGCTTGATGTAGAGGGGGCTAATTACCTCCTAAATGTCATCATGTAATTATAGTTTAAAAGATAAATAAATATTAACAAATAGGTAGTTGGAGCGGGTAGTTGAAGAGACTCCTTGAGACCGCGGACGAACACAATCAGCTGCTGGGACCCAACATGGAAAATATTGCAGAGATGGCTATGGCAGAGAAAATGTCGGTACTATCAAATCTTACTACTCTTACTATCGACATTCAGAAAGCCTTGCAAACCTGGACAGACTTTCAACATCAGCTTGCCATCACAGCACCAGCAATCGTCGAAGTCTGTGTACAGAAGAGACCAACTATTCGCCTGCACAGCCCACCTCAGTAGCAGCCTCCTGTTACAGACTATTTTTTCTACTTCTAATATCATATTTTTTTACCTCCCCTTTTCTTCGGGACGAAGAAATGTTTTGTTTGTGGGGGAGATGTAGAAGGAGCAAGTCGACATAAGTCGACTGGAACGAAGACCGACTTAGTCGATCAGCCGACTAAGTCGAGAGACCGACTACGTCGGTCGGCTGAGTAAACATAGTAGTTAGTCTGTTAACTAATAGTCGTGTCGGTTCGGTGAACCGACAGGTAGTTATGATTGTAACTGTTTGTAACCTGTATATTAGGCTGTTGAGCCACTCAAGAACGTGGTTCAGTTCTGGGTTTTTGTATGATCTATTGGGAATAATATAATCTGTTCTTCTTATCAGTTCTTGTCTCTTGTATCTGTGAAGATTCTTTGTATTTTAGTATGTATTATTGGTAACTTTATGTGATCTTAGAGATTACAACACTTGACTCCAAAAATCAATCCTTTCCAATATGCAATAGAAATCAAATATCTAACACTAAAGGATCAGACCTCGTACCTTATTATGGACGGTTGAAGTAGATCCCCATTGAGCTTTCCAACTTTAGCTTGAATTGATAAATCACTTCCTCAACAACAAGTAAACAAGACAAGCATACTATATATATGGGTGTTAGATATATTCTAGCATATATAATCAACAATGTATAAGAATTTGAAATCATCCATGGATAACATATTCATTCAAACATACATTATTGGACAGGAAAAGATATTTCTATTAATATAAAATCAGAGATTACAATGGATACAACCTCTGTCGGCACGTCTGGGAATCGGAGAAACTAAATCCCCCACTTGGGCCTCCACCACCTCAATCCTCCATCTTTCTATAGCAATCTCACAAGCAAAAGGCAAGCTTGGGAAGAACACAAAAGTGCTCCAAGGGACAAAGGGATACAGAATCAAGCACAAGTTTCGACAACAATGGACTATAGTTTCTTTGCTCTCAATTCTCTCATATGCCTTCAATGTATCAAAGAGTTCCTTATATAGCTTTTCAAAGGGGTAATGAAAGGTCAAATCCGAGTGATCTCAAGGCATATGGAAGGCCAGGAGTCAAGTGAGTTGGATCCATGTCAAGGAAAACTCCAAAAGGATTTGGATTTTTGGATTTTGCACACATCCCAATGTATGTGGTTTTAGGGGTCAAACTCGCGTATATACGCGATTAGGGGTTTAAAAGTCACGTGTATTAATTTTCACATGTTTATAGGGATGGTCAAGGAAACATCAAAGGACAAAAAATGGTCCAAGGGGTCTAAGGAGTCTACAGATAGACAGGGGAAGGCCATACAAGTGTGATTCAATTAGAGTGGTAAAATCAGCTATAACAGATGCCCCCTAATGTGTGAGGTCAGAGGGGTCAAACGATGGTCGAAATACATTATAAGTCCATCCCAGAAGTGGAGTGATGAAGGATCCCAAATGGAAGACCAACCACCCAATCAACATAGTACAATGATACAACTCTGCACATAACTGCAAATACATATAGCAGTCCCAGATACATAAGAGTACAATGGCCATAAATAGGCATGATACAAAATATCACATAAGTGGTCATCACCACGTACAATATACATAGATCAGAATCTCCATGATGAAGATATACAAAGCATCATTATCTCCACAATGGCTGAAGATATATAATGGATCAAGACCTCCATAATAGCTGGAAATGTCTGACATATACTGGAATCAAGTCACGAGAGCTGAAATCTCGTGAAAACCAGCATGATCAAAGAGGTAGAATATAAGAGATGCCACCAATCTGGAAGGTATTCTACATAAACCGCTACGAGTACATGTCCTACTATGTGAATAGAGGTGTCGAGGTCGAACATAGTAATCCATCGTTTGATTACCGGTCATTGATGTATACCATTAATAGACGCGAGATCACCCACCAATAATGAAAATGGGAATCAAGGTACTAGAGTGCAAACTAAAAAGTGTGAATAAGTGTGTTGAGGTTGAACACTTGAGAGGATCCATCGATCAGGGGACATTGATGTATTCCCAAAAACTGTCGATGGTGAGAGAACCTGCCACTGATGACTGCAAGTCTCAAGGCACTCAAAAATGACTATATATTCCAATCCCAGAATAAATAATCTGAAGTCGATGGGATGAAATCCGCTGGAAATAGGGCATTAAGGCATCCCCCATCATCCAACACGAGGTACTTAGCAAAGCTATATAATGTGGAAGGACTCGATCATAAGGTGCATGAACCAGTAACTGTATCGGGAATGCCCGACATGCAAAGTCAAGATAATTGAGGAATGGCCGACTTAGGTTTTAACTTCCTTTGAACAAGAGCATAACGACGATGGTGACTAAATAAAGGTAGCATAGACTCAATATAAAAAACTAGGACATCTCTACGACATAGGAGGCATCGACAGAGGCTCCATGGGGACTGGAAGCTTAACGAGTCGATGGAGATAAACTCAGATAAATGAGTACAGCTCCTAAAGTCAAACTATAAACCCAACCAATGGATGTGATATATAGTGATCTGTTTGAAGACGACATGACTCGACAGTTGCCAAAAGATAACATCTTTCCTTGTTCGGCTTTTTGGTTTTTTTATTTTTTTGGACTTTTTCAAATATTTAAAAAGCTTGAAAAAGAATAAACCTGCTTTATAGTTATAGACTAGGAGGAGATGAGTGTCATATGGGAAAACAAAACTAGTTCTAAGCAGTGGAACATACCTATGCTTAATGCAAGGATACATGAGACAAGCTCGGGGAATCAAGCTGCAAAGGATATATAAAATGGCTCTACATGGCTGGACATGAGACAAGCTCGGGGAATCAAGCTGCAAAGGATATATAAAATGGCTCTGTATGGCTAGACATGAGACAAGCTCGGGCTATATGGCTGAAACTCAATGTCAGAGAAGCTAGTGTACGGCTCAATAAGGTAGGAAAAGCTCATGATAATGCAATTACAACTTGACATAAGGGAGTCTTTAGGGAAATAGGCCAGAAAAATATAAAGAGGAGTATGAGGCTCTTGCGAAGTGTCATGGAAATACTATACAACGGACTCCCACACCCTAAGGGACAAAATGTTAGCATGGGCACCAAATGCAAATAAGGTGCTAACTAGGGTACCCATGTAAGGTCAAGCTCTACCACTCATACCATGCCACTTTTAAAACAGCAAGAAGGTTCCGTGACATAATAGAGTGGGTTCATACCTAAGGCTATAATGAAATGGTCATAAGGTCATGCAAAATGAAAATGGTTATGAAACCTAACCTTTATGTCAGTTTAGACATGATACCTAAAATCGGCATGAACGGGTCAATCCAATGGCTGAAACGGCACTCAAAAAGGTCTCCTACATCATAAATTAATCCAAAAATGGTCCAAAAGGATTAGAAATGGTCCAAACTATAGGAAAGGGGGTAAAAAATTTTGAAAATTTGAAAAATTTATATAAATAGTAAAAAATTCAAAACATTGTAAAACATTTGAAATTTTTACCCATTTGAGCTCAGAACTTCAACAGCGAATTCCAGGAGATCCAGCCAGCGGAATCCACTACCGTTTCTTCCAGGTACTTACCCATGCTCCACTCTTTCATTTTGATGCAATTTTTGTCAAATTCCATGGTGTATTTGATTTTATAGGCCATTCCAAAATAGGCACTATGGGCCACGTGAAAATTGAGGGTTTATACACGGAAAATGCCCTCATAGTCGTGTACATACGCGTCTGTTTGGAAAACAGTAGCGTATGCAGCTGCACTTAAGATTTTTCAAGCATTCTAATGGACAAACTTCAAACTTTTTGTGTAGAATGGTCCTAGAATGGAGAGAAGGTGAACATGGTGATGTAGAAGAGGCAGTAAGGGATGATCTAATGGCTCAACAAGCGTTATGTGCATGTGGGCTCTACAATTTTTGGTGTCTTGGTGGTTTAAGGGCCAAACTAGGACTATTGCAGATGTTAGTGGACTAGTGGGATCCAGACTCAAAGTTGTTCTAGATAGACGAGATGTCCCTCACCATAGAGGTGGAGGACATATACTTTATTACTGGACTTTCCTGATAGGGGGAAGTAGTGAACCTATGTTCTCGCGGGCCCAGAGGTGGCCTGACTATAGATGAGTACATTGCGGTGTATTGCTATCCGGACATGGAGAACGTGGGGAATCAGATCCCAACTAACTCCATACAAGTGCTGGGCCTAAAGGCCATCCTACTGACACTGGGTAGGATAGCAGGCTTGGCTTCACTCCACCAGGCCTCACGGACTCTAATGTTCTATGCAGTGGAGTGCATGAGACCCATGGTATACGATTGGAGCACTGCACTGCTAGGCGACACGAAACACCAACTGAGTGAGTGTAAGATGGGTAGAGTGTGAAACTTCGGTTTCAGCAGCATACTGAGCACATTTTTATTTGAGCGTATTCCATGATTGAGCCCTAGAGTTAACGTTCCTCTACACGAGGTTCGAGATCCGGCACAACGGCATTTGGTGGATGCAATGCATAGACTAGGTGGAGGTAGGGTGTCCAACCCCTATCCAGCTGATTTCTTTCCTTGGTGGCGACGATAGATAGTTTCCATCGATGATTACCCCTATTCGAGGATAGATTTTTGGGGAGAACTGGACATGCCTCTACCACCAGGATCGGCATATGGTGACATAGGTAACAAATCTTGACCCTCTCTTTAAAATTTTTGAGTTATTTAATTTTTTTTGTGTTTTCTGATTATATGGAATCAAAAGACATATTTTTGGGTGACAATACATAGTGACATCTACCATATGCATGAAAATGTGGGACCACAGCAGCCTGAATGATTCCCTCGTCATAGATGGAGGGGAAGAGGAGACAATATCACCAGTGTGGATGTGGAGCGGACGCTCCAGAGCATTCATACCAACTTCGTGAGGCTGACACACAGAGTACCCATGGCGCAAGTCAAGGATTTTCCTGAGGCCATGCAAGGCTAGGTGGTGGGTGTACCATGAGCATGGGTGTGGTTATTTCGACGGCTAGCTAGAGCCATAGTGACATTCGATGATCACAACCCCCCTCCTCCTCCACAGGCTTAGATACTTGGGAGTGATACATTTTGTATTACCGTGTATTATATTTTGGTGGCTCGAGAGCCCCATTTTTGTATTATGACACTATGTATTACCACATTTTGGATGTTTATAAAAACTTTTATGATGATTGGTCTATTTATTTACATGTGTAAAAATTTGTTTTTGTGATGAATTTATTGTGTATGAAACAAATTCCAATCTAACACGTAGTTAGCATATGAGTCAGCAACTTGATTATTAATTCTTTGAATATGTATGTATGTTATATTGTCAAATTTCCGTTCTAATAATCTCACACGTAAGAATCTTCTTAATAATGTCGGATCTCTAACATGGTACAAACCATTAAGCTATGACACTACTAACTCCGAATCAAGACATACCTCAGGAGAGAGAACACCATGTAAAATGGCATCTCGTAGAAGCTCAATAATGACACTATATTCAGAAACATTGTTTGAAGATGGCCGTAAACATATGCCTCCTGAAGACAATACCTGACCCATAGGAGTATAAATCACCCAAGTAGCAGAGGCTGAGTGTTGAGTGTGATAACTCGCACCATCCGTGAATCCTATGAAGGTGGAAGATTCCATTGACATCTGCCAAAAGAAACGGAAACTAATCACAAACCAGATCACCATAAGAAAAAGACCTACCTATGCAAAACTATACAATAATATATAATAACCAGCCTTGGTTGAAAATAATGCATAGTACTTTTTGAGATAGAGCCCATTTCTAGGCTCCGCCAAGGCTATCCCCTCATAATCCACTAACTCATAAGCGCCCTTCTCTAACACACATTTGATGACGTAAGGACCACGCCACATGGGGTTAAAATTTCCTGCCCCCAAGGGTTCTTTTGGTTGATCCCACAAAAGGACCAAGTCTCCCTCACTAAACCTCCTTGGATGGACAGACTTATCATACTAGACCTTTACGCGATGATTATTTACCTCTAGAGCTACCAAGGCATCTCGACGCTGCTCATCAAGTTGCTCAAGGTGGACCAAACGCTCCTCCAATGGGGAAGTGTCTAGTAAGAGCTCTATGGCTAGCTTCAAAGAAGGAATCTCGCATTCAACCGACAATACCGACTCCACTCCATGTACAAATTGGTATGGAGAAAAACCCGTGGTAGTCTTAACAGTGGTTCTATAAGCCTACAAAGCAGGATATAACATAATGTGCCAATTATTCTTTCTTTGTGCGATGGTTCATTGGAGAATGGATTTGAGTGATTTGTTCACTACTTATACCAGTCCATTTGCTTGAGGGTAGTAAGAGGAGGAATGATCTTGTTTGTACCCTAAATTTGATGCCAACTCTTCCATCATATGATTCTGAAAGTGCGAGCCATGGTCAGTGACAAGCTCTTTCAGAATGCTGAACCGAGTAATAATCTGGTTGAATACAAAGTGCGTGGCCATCTCACCGTCGGATTTAACTGTAGGCATAGCCTCAGCCCATTTCATGAAGTAATCAACAACCACTATGATATGCTAATGCCCCCCAGCTGAAGCTGGGTTGCAATCTATAAAATCAAGCCCCCACTTAGTGAAGGGATTGGCGGTGATGATGGGATGTAACGAGGCAGGTTTCGAGTGCATATTACATGCAAACACCTGGCAAGGGTGGCACCTCTTGACCACATCTACACAATCCTTAAAGATCGACGACCAAAAATAACCTGCTCTTAAGATTTTTTGGGCTGTAGAAAGCCCAGATAAATGACCACCACATGCCCCTCTATGGCAATCATTCAGCACTACCTCAGCCTCCTCATGAGTTAAAAAATGACGTAAAATGAAATATACCCCATGACGGTACAAAGTGCTATCCACTATGAGGTAATTCTTAGACACATGACGTAATTGTCATCGTTCATCCCATGAGAGGTGAGTAGGGACCTTCAATGTTTGTAAATATATAATGATATCCCCATACCATGGGTCTAAAATTGAGATTAAGAAGATTTGTTCATCGATAAACGTATCTTCACAAACCAACTCCTCGGCCTCGCTTGGGAAATCCGATATAAGCTCTACAAAAATTAACAATTTCTTCGATTTTGCCAAAACAAACTCGAGGTTGAATTCTTGCAGGGTGACAATCCATTTATTATATTTTCCCCCAATCATCCTTCGAGTGAGGATGAATTGAAATGGATTGACATGGGATACAACCAAGGTCTAGCGAAGGAGAATATAATGTCTCAACCGTTGAACCGAATGTATGGTAGCTAAGGAAAGCTTCTCAACATGAGAATAATGGATCTCTGCGTTAATAAGATTCTGGCAAAGATATTATATGACATGCTCATGGAGCTCCTCATCCTCTTGAACCAAAACCATACCAATCATCTCCATGGACGTATCCACATAGAGTATGAAATCATGGCTATAGTCTGGGGGACTAATCACTGGGGCTGATGCTAAGGCTCACTTGAGCGCATCCAAGGACTCCTGGGCTCACTCATCCCAACAAAAGGTGGTGTCCTTCTTCAAAAGATGCATGAAGCCTCTAGTCAAATTGGAAAAATTGACAATGAATATCCGTAAGAATTTTTCCATGCCTTGCAAACATTGAAGATAACGAATATTTTTCGAGGGAGACAACTAAAGTATTGCCTCAACCTTTAAAGGGTCGACTCTTATACCCTCTTTAGAAATGATGAATCCTAACAAGTGACCATACTTCACACAAAAGATGCACTTGTGAGGGTTTAACCTAACCAAATAATGGCGGCACCTTTCTAATACCAATCTCAAATGATAGGAATGACACATTCTCATATGAGAATGAGCACCAAGGTCATCCAAAAACACTTCGATAATCGATTTGAGATCATGGAAGATCAAGGTCATGGCCCGCTGAAAAGTAGCTCCAGTGTTCTTAAGGCCAAAAGGCATTTTCCAATATGCAAAAGTTCCCCAAGGACAAATAAATGCAGTCTTATGTTGCTCCTCAGGTTTAATTTGTATCTGATTATATCTAGAAAATCCCTCCATAAAGGAAAAAACCTTGCTACCCGCACACATCCAAAATCTGATCAATAAATGGTGTGGAGAAATTGTCCTTAAGACAGGCACGATTCAAATCACGGAAATCAGTACATATGCGGATCGCTCCCTACTTCTTGTCCACCGGAACGGGGTTTGAAACCCACTCGTTCAAGGGAACGGGATAGATAAAAATAGCTTTCAACAGTTTCTTTATCTCTACCTTAATCACAGGTGCTTTCCTAGGATTTACCACACGCAAGCGTTGTCGAACAGGCTTAGCATTGGGATAAGTATTAATCTCATGTTCAACAATGCGAGGGTCGATACCTGGCATTTCATCGTAAGACCAAGCAAAGATATCATGAAATTATTTAAAGAGCTCGGTGTATTCTTGAATCTCAGCATGGGAACATTCTGCCCCAATATAGACATTCTCTATCCTGCCAGGATCGTGAGAGATATTGATAGGAATCATTGGAGATATATTTTCCATGTTTCCATCAGCCATCAGACCAGGAGAGCTTAATGGAACCATAGGACTACCAATTCTCTCACTAAGAACCTCCCTAAAGTCTTCACACTCCAAGTGGTCAATATCGGGAAGAAAGTAAGATCTATGATGGAGCTCTTCCCATGATGGCTCAACTCTCGACATGGCCTCAACAATTGCTTTGTTTGAAGGTAAAACACTATCAAGGCAGTCGTGCACGTGAGAAGACTGTACTGGCCATGATGGAAACACATATGGGTCCTCCTCCTTCATCTGTGAAGAGGAAGGACTAGGCTCTGCAACACACTCAAGATTAGCTTGATAAGCTACCATAGTTGCAGGCAATGGCACATTTGTCATGATGGGCCCACTCAAAGTACTCAGTGTAGGAAGAATCCAAGGATCTTCCATATGACTCGTACGAAAAGACACTGATCTCATAGATGTCGAAGCCTCACTGGAACTAGACCCTATAATAAGGATAGGTGTAGGGAAACTAAAAATTACCATGAAGGATGGATACATGCCCACACCCACACTCCAAGTTGCCGGCTGAGAGTGCTCTACAATCAGGATCGAAGCTCCTGAAGATGCTGTTACTGACGGATTATTGAATGACGTTTGATCAATCGTAACTATATTCCCGTTAAATGGAAAACATACAATGTGAAATAGGGAAGAAGCTACGACTTGCATACTGTACATCCAATTCCTACCCAGCAAGAGATTGTAGCCAAGGGGTGCATCAACCACCTCGACTTCTATCGCAACAGTCTTCCCTCCCAAACAGACCTTAAGGGAAGGAAGGATCTCGTGCGGCCTAAATGATCTCCCATAAAATGCAGTTAACATGGTCACACATTTAGACAACTCAGGGGAACCTAAACCCTTCCAACATGATAAAGACATCACAGAAGCAGCAGCACCCTCGTCAATCATAGTGCGCTTGACGGTCATGTTAAGAAATTCTACGTGAATCAAAACAGACACATAGTAAGGCAAGTGAGGTTGAAGTCCTGTGGTTTCAAATTTAATCACGGAGGAAGAATTATCATCATTCACACCAAGGGCAGAAAGAAAATACTTCCTTTGCGAGACAACTCTGAATTACTTCTAGTGTAGACATCGCACAAGGAGTGTGGCCTAAATCCTTAACAACAGAATAGTTTTGGGCAGCTCGGGAATTAGGATTGTGCCCCAAACGCTTAAGGAATCCCTTAGGAATGTGAGGTGCAACTTCAAGTTTATCCACAAGTTTTTCAATATGCAAAGGAGTCCCTGGTGGATCAGGTTCCTTTCCTGGGTTGGGTTGTGACGAACCATAGTCTTTCGCATGGGTCACAACTTTTGCAGCACGTACCATGTTAATGTAACCATGACCACTACCCTCCGGCAGATCTTGATCACCACTAGACTGATCATGGGTCCTCAAGTTCATATTTTGATTGTGAGGTAAAGGGTTAGTCAGCACAGCTGGGCCCTGCACTAAGAATCTTGAGGCTTCATCGATATGAGGGCACAAGTAAGTGAGGTGATCTTCCTTACACAATATGCAAGGAAATTTAACCTTACATTTAGCTTGCTTGTCCCCCCCAGCATTACAGGCATTCTTGTCATTATTATTAGCATTTTCATTCCTATTCCCACCATTACGATTATTCTTACCCTTCTTTTTATTCCGTCCAGGCTACTGGTTACCCTTCTGGTCCAACGATTGCACCGAAAGTACACTCACCGTTTGGTCGGGTTGAGACGAAGTCATGGCTTGTCCCGAAGCGGATTGGTTGATTAACAATTGACTGACTTGTTTTGCAATCGAATCCACAGGTTTAGCACTCGCACAACCAACAATGCCATCGGCATGTGATCCAGGTTTAACTTTGGGGTCGAAACTAGAATGCAGAGCATTGGGAATGATCTCATATAACAAACCGGATTGAGCATAAATCAAATCCATTTCCTACACCCTAAAAATGGCTTGTTCCTCATTTTGCACTCTGGATGTAGAAACATCCTTCGCTATATATGGTAATAATGACTTAAGGAACCATTTAAGGAGGAATTCCGGTGATATAAAGGCTTTAGTTAACCTTTTATGTCTACACCACTCTTGGATATGATCCAAGATATGTGTGGCTTTAACCTACCAAAATGTCGACAAGAGTTCCATACCAATGTCATAACGCATTGGTAGCTGGAAGTGATTAAGAATATCACCGTTAGGTCATTGAACAAAGCGAATGCCCCCATAGGTAGCTCTATATACCATTTTGCGGCAAGCCCTGTAAGGGTGCGTTGAAATAGCCTTAAATGGATTGAGTCCTGATGTAAGGAATTCAAAGAGCACCATAGGTTAAAAGTAGTAACATGTTCGCTTAAATCCTCTCCCAATTTTCCCTCGAATTTGGGTATGTCCAAGGGAAGCTTAGTAGGGACAGCCGGCCAAGCCGGGTCATGAGCTACAGGATCGTTCGTCAATCTCGACAAGTCAGGAAGATTCAGTGTTGCAAGGAAAGGGATCATAGGATGATTAGGTCGATGGACCACTCCCTGATAGTTCTAATTCACATAGGTCTGATTACCATAACCACCATGGCCTTAGACATAGTGCCCTCCTCCTGTTTGACCTGTATAGGGTGGCATGGAAGCACCATAGTGTGGTGTACCTTGACTATTCAGAGCTACAAAGCCGTAATTTGGAGAGTAAGCAGGTTGTTGATACCTGCACCCATAAGGTGAGGAACCCTGTCCATACTGTGCCCCATAATAAGGTCCATAAGTCATCGCATGAGATGTCCCATGAGACACTCCGTAAGTAGGAAGATACGTTCCAGAAGTAGGAATATACATTTCGGAAGTAGGAACATATGCTCTGGAAGTAGTAATATGACCTCTAGAAGTATGAACATGACCTCCCAAAACAACAGACGATGCTTGAACCTAAGACACAACTCGTCGAGTAACCACAGTACGGACATGACTCGTAGCTATGTTCCGGCCCGAAGGACCACGTGAATGAGGTGGAGGGTGAAAATTCGAAGAACTAGGGATATAAGATGAAGGGACCTGTGTAATTATATGTGTTATTCGCTATAGACACTCGTCTCGGATCTGGTATCCTAATAGGATCACCAACCCTATACCTAGGAGGAATATATGATGTAGCTTCCACCGCCGGGATGGAAGGTGCAATGTGACTTGTGCTCCCAAACCTCTCCGCATGGTAAGGAATGAGAGTGCCCCCAGGAATAGTGTTAGGCTCAAACTCCAACTCAACATGAAATGCAAAATCATGTATGGGAAAACCAGACATACCATAACTACCATAACTAGTGCTCGCGGGTTCAAAATGAGTCTCATCATCTTCCAGCATTCCATACCAGCGATGCATCAATGGGGGATCAACACTAGAGTAAGTAGGTCTATAAAGAAAAGTACCTATCTCAGAAATTACAGGACCTAACTCAATCACATCAGGTGAAGGATCATAGTTAGGAGTAAACTCCCCATCTTCCACTTGAATGGGAGAAGGTGGTTCAGGAATACCTTCTACATGGTCTCCCATTGTGTGTGAATCAATGTGAAGTAGTCTGCCTAGTTTGTCTATTTCTCTCACCCAAAGGAGGAGGATATGTCGAAGGTGGAAGTCCTGCTAAACGACTAGAATGATGAGGATCCGCACCTGAATCCACAATGACTAAAAAAAAAATACTATCTATCTACGCAAACCCTAGAAAAGCTAATGTGCACAGAGCAATCACCAATCAAATATAATGCCAACCATAAGCAATCAAGGGTAGGATAAGTGAGCTCCTAAATGAAGTAGGTATGTCTCACCTAGAAGAGGCTTGAGACTCCCATACACAACAAGCGGAGGTATGTAACCAATTATTGTGGCCCTCAGCTTCAACGTGTAAAGAGACTATGCTATCCGACCCCAACCTGGATGGGACACCTGCAGAATAACCCCTGCAAAGTACACCCTCGATATCCTAGGTAAGGCCACTCAGGTCAACTCAATATAATCAATGCTTATGCAGATAGTCACAGGTGGGATTGACCGTATGGGCAGGGTAGCAAAGCTCGAAACTCTCGAAAGAGCCCCCAGATACGAATACAATCCTGGAAATATCTCTAGTGCTACTCAGTTATGACTAGGGGTCATCCCAATCAATAACCGCTCACACTGCCTCATGCTTAACTCCCTTTTGAGAGGAGGATCCTAAGAAACACTGGTTATACCAAGGAAATTCACACACTCACCTAGACAGACACATACATGTTGTTGTTTAGTGGTGTTGGAGAATTTACTCACAATGAACTATTCCAAGGCCCTAAAACCTAATCTTGTTGTTGAACCCTATCAAATAAAATAGTGTAGTTCATTTTAATTAAGTGTTGATTTTAATTGGATTTATTACTCAAAAGAGGTATATGGCTGTGCAACTAATGGTGTTATGACACAACAAGAAGCAAAATGCACACCTAACAATCAATGCAAATGCATTGTGTCCATGAAAAACAGGGTATGCTACTACATGAAATGCACAATTTTATTCAAATGATAAATGCAAGCTTTCCTATATGAAATCCTAACTAATACTCCAAAGAAAATCTAGTGCAAGTACTATGCAAAATGCAAGATGCAATGCATGATGATAAGCAAATATTTTTGGATTTTTTGAAATAAAAATGAGATATAAAAGCAAAAGAATGGCTCTACAACCCCCAGACTCTGCAAGCACACTCAAGAAGCACTCAAGCAAAGTACTAAGGTAAAAGAAATCTAATACACTAATCCCAAAACAAAAAATCAAAAATGCAATGACAAGAACATTCTTTAAAAGAGAAATTTTACCCTAAAAAAATGTCTCTGGTCAGAAATAGAGGTGTATACAGATTCTAGCAGTATCAAAGGAGACTCAGCAATCATCAAAATTCACCCAACAACCATCTATCTTCCTCTAGAAGGAAAAACCAAGGGCATACGCGACTGTTCGCAGTAAACCCGCGTGTGTACGTGGAAATATCAGTGAAACCTGGGTATATATGCGACTGTGAGTTAAAAACTCACATACAGGAAGAAAGGTGCATAAAAATAAAGGCAAACAGACAAGATGAGACAAACTTCACACCAATCAGACACTACCAGGAAAACATGCCCCCAGACCTGACATAGAAACAAAAGAAAAAGAGCAATTCAAAGTCATTGAATGTCGATAAAAACCCCCCAAAGGACAACTACTAGGAAATCCCTAGCGAAGTCGCCAATTCTATTACAGAGAGAAATTCCTATGGGTTGGGGTACCACAACAGTCATATTGACTCTAGAAACCAATCCTTTCCAATATGCAATAGAAATAAAATATCTAACACTAAAGGATCAGACCTCGTACCTTATTCTGGACAGTTGAAGTAGATCCCCATTGAGCTTTCCAACTTCAGCTTGAATTGATAAATCACTTCCTCAACAATAAGTAAACAAGACAAGCCTACTATATATATGGGTGTTAGATCTATTCTAGCATATATAATCAACAATGTATAAGCATTTGAAATCATCCATGGATAACATATTCATTCAAACATACATTATTGGATAGGAAAAGATATTTCTATTAACATAAAATCAGAGATTACAATGGATACAACCTCTATCGGCATGTCTACGAATCGGAGAAACTGAATCCCCCACTTGGGCCTCCACCACCTCAATCCTCCATCTTTCAATAGCAAGCTCACAAGCAGAAGGAAAGCTTGGAAAGAACACAAAAGTGCTCCAAGGGACAAAGGGATGCATACTCAAGAACAAGTTCCAGCAACAATGGACTATAGTTTCTTTGCTCTCAATTCTCTCATATGCCTTCAATGTATCAAAGAGTTCCTTATATAGCTTTTCAAAGGGGTTAATGAAAGGTCAAATCCAAGCGATCTCAAGGATTATGGAAGGCCAAGAGTCAAGTGAGTCAGATCCATGTCAAGGAAAACTCCAAAAGGATTTGGATTTTGCACACATCCTGATGTACGCGGTTTTAGGGGTCAAACCCGTGTATATACGCGATTAGCGGTTTAAAAGTCGTGTGTATTAATTTTCACATGTTTATAGGGATGGTAAAGGAAACATCAAAGGACAAAAAATGGTCCAAGGGGTCTAAGGAGTCTGCAGAGGGATAGGGGAAGGCCATACAAGTGTGATTCACCTAGAGTGGTAAAATCAGCTATAACACCCACAAAACAGATATGTGTGGAAGATAAAATCCCTGAACACTAGAATGAAGTGCAGAATTTGACAGCACAGATCAGTCAAGAGAAATTGCAGAAGCCATTTTTGGAGAAGATCAACGGTGGTGAATGATTTCCACACAAGAAAAGTGAAGTTTCGTAATCCGCACTTGATCGTAGATCAATGGTTAGGAGTGAACCTTCAAAGAAATCAACGGTCCAGGCAAATTGTGGAAACAAAGTTGCAGAAGAAAATTACAGATTTCCAAAATGGGAAAGTGTGGTTCCACATTCTACAATTTGCAATCCGTAATATCATATGTCGAAAAAGAGTCTGCAAGAGATCGACGACACGAAAGGAGTTTTGCAGAAAGGTAATTGTGGAAGTCATTTTTGAGATTTTAAGCACCCACAATCCGCAATATTGATGGTCAGGAAAGACTCTACAAGATATCGACGACGCGGAAGAAAAATTGTGGAAAAGAAATTGCAGAAGTAATTTTGAACAAGTTTGGAAAACCTGCAATCTACATTTGATCTAAGATTGACGATCAAGAGAGAGTCTGCATGAAATCGATGGTGCGGAAGAAATATTGTGGAAAGTAACTCGTGGAAGAAGTTTCAAAGAAATTTGGAAACCTGCAATCCATAATCCACATCTGATCTCATATCAATGGTCAAGGAAGAATCCATAAGAAATCAACGGTGCAGAAAGTACCTTGCAGAAAGGTAGTTGCAAAAAGAAAATTGCAAAAGGACCTTTTGACAAAAGTCAAAATGCATATCCACAATCCACATTTAATCTCAGATCAATGGTTAAGGAAGAGTCCGCAAGAAATCAACGTCGCGGATAGTACCTTGTGGAAATATCATTGCGGAAAGGCAAATGCAGAAGGATTCTAGTTGCGTAAATATCATTACATAAAAGGGAAAATTCAGAAGGAATTTTGGTGCAGAATTATCGGTGCGAAGAGGAAATTTTGGAAAGGTTTTGGTTGTGGAAAGTTATGACTGACAAACCTAAATAGAGTTAAAGTATTATTAAAATGAAGAATTTTGTTTTCATGAAGAGGCACGATCTAAGAATGAAGAGGCGCAAATATGAGGAGATGCATTTGTATAAAAAGTGTTAGAAGGTATTTATAAACACAATGTTGAGTGAGAGAAAGGGTCTCTGCAATCCAGATCGTAGCAATAGCTAGAAGAAGTAGAGACCAGTGATGTGAATAAGTATTTGTGAATGATATTAAAGACAAAAGAAGATGTGGAAGTTTGATAAAAACATACTAGGGTGGTAGGGCGGTGCTAGGGAAGGCTATATGCCTACAGGGGAGTCATAGCCTCCTTCCAGTAGAAGCTGATAAATAGGATTTTGTAGCATCCTTTCAGTAGTTGCTGATAAAACCAGGGGGTCGTAGCCTCCTTCTAGTAGTTGCTAGTAAATAGGGTGTAGTACCATCCTTGTATGTAGTAGCATGCAAAAACTATTTGTAAAAACAATTTTGCAGTAATAGGAAGTATTGGTGGTCTACCCAATTGGTCTTCCACGATAAATTTGTGTTCTTGTTGATCATGTGTGTTAATAATTAAATTAAAAGTGGTTTGAATTGTTAAAATTTATCAATATTAAGTCACCCCCCCTCTCAGTATTGTCCAATATTCCAACATATGTAACATGTTTACTTATTATATATGCATTCCAGAAATATGCTACTTGCATAAAGCTCAAAGGAAAAAAAATGTCTTGCAGCTTTAGCTTCCAATCTACATTAAGATACAAATATTAGTATGGAAATTTGGTTCTACCTGCATGGACAGTCTTCTTTAGCTCCAAATTTTGGTTCCATTTTTAGGTTATATGCTATGAAGAGAACTTGCATTGTTAAACAATTTTATGTTGCTATTGTTAATATTAATTATTTCAAATAAAAAAATGTATGCTTCATATGCTTGGCAATTAAATATGAATTATTCAATAATTTTCATGTCGACTCCGAGATACATAATATTGATTCACCTATGCATCAAATATTAAGAACTATTTGCATAGAAACATATCACAGATACATGTTCAAGCATTCTTGTAACTATATTCTACCATCCCAAGCTTACATCTCTAAGTTTGTGGTTCAAATTATACCCAACTACATTGTACTTGTATCACAATGGTCATATTATCATAAGGCTTGCTAATAGGAAGTCATTTTTGTTCCCTTTTTCCCAACAACCTCTCACTAGTTTTTAGAAACTTGTGTTTTTGCTCACATCTCTTGCATACCGATAGTATAATATTAGCATTTGCTGATAACAGTTTCATATTTTTCATTTGAACAATTATCATATGCTACAATTGAACTTCATATGAATTTGTACACGATATTCACTTTCTTTCTTTATTCTAAATTTAACTAGTTACTACTGCACTTGTCTTTCTAAACAATCTTTATACTTTATCTATGAAAATGCAACTATTTGCAACTTTAATAGTTGTTAAAATATTGACATGAAATGAAGCTTATGATTCATTATTGGAAGCAATTCTAATAAGCTTATCTGTTTTTTGTAACCTTAAGTATGGACTATCATTCTAGCAATAGATGGAAACTTTAGTTTCAATTGCCACATCTAGAATCCAACTAGTGGAAAAATGCAATATATTTATGCTTTTGTAAGAAAATTCAAGTTTTTATTTATACAATATCCAAATTAGGTTTTCCTATTGTTATTTCCTTAAATACATGTGGTCACTCGCACGAAGTTGGTTCCACTTTTTGGTGCCACTTAGAAAATCAGAAACGCACTTCCGAAGTGCAAATCAAGAACGCATATGCGTTATTGATGGTACGTTCGGAATAACCCAAGCCCAAACACAAGGCTAAGGTTTGCGAAAACGTATCGCGTATGCGATATATTACATATGCATTTTGTAATGTTAAATATCGCATATGCAATATATCGCATATGCGATATGCAACATTTACAAAACACATATGCGATATATTGCATATGCATTGTGTAAATGTTGAATATCGCATATGCGATATTTAACATTATTGTTGGAAGGATTGTCAAATGATCATAATGGATGTGGAAGACATGGTTGATACCTATCCATACTAATGATACCCATCCATGCATCATGTTGGTTCCTTGCATCCATACATCATGTTGGTTCCTTGCTTCATGCTTCAATCTTGCTTCATTAAAGGTGATGGTTCATGGGATGATATGAGTAGGGTGGATTTTTTAGGTTTTATGAAGAAACCATTGTGGAGGATATACAATCTAAAGATATTCAAAATGTAGAGATCAAAATCCATGATTTTAGAGGAACCATTCAACAACCCTTCCATCTCACTCTCTTCTTCCACTACCTTCCCAATGAAGGTTTCTTACTTCCAACAATACCCAATCAATCAATTTCATTTTGATATTTGCATTGGATGGACTACAATAGCAAGGTCCAAAACATATAGATAGATATGAGTACGGTGGACTTTTTAGGTTTTATGAAGAAACCATTGTGGAGGATATACGATCTAAAGATATTCGAAATGTAGAGATTGAAAGCCATGATTTTAGAGTAACCATTCAACAACCCTTCCATCTCACTCTCTTCTTCCACTACCTTCCCAATGAAGGTTTCCTACTTCCAACAACACCCAATCAATCAATTTCATTTTTATATTTGCATTGGATGGACTATGATAGCAAGGTCCAAAACATATCTATAGATTTTCCTAGAATTTATTGTTCATACAAAACAACATGGCATAAATGAAAAATGTGAATTATATATATTGTTATATTCGAGTTTGTTTGAATAGAATGTTTGTGTCAATATTGTAATCTCAGAAGGAACAAGATCAATCATATAATTTCTCATAGCCTCCATAGTATAATGAGCTTTGAATGACACTCTTTTAATCCTTCCTACTCTTTCCAACCTTCCATCAACTAGTAGATAGGCAAGCCTAAATTTTTCTTCACTAACATATGAGATATTAATACACAATAATCCATTTGGTATTGTATCATGAATTCTTCCAATTAAATTATATCGGGATAGAACAAGGAATGTAAGAGGACTCAGAAATGTTTCTTACATACCATAAGATATTTAGTGCTTGTAAGTTGAAAGCAGTATGTGCAAAGGGAAATAATGATCAATGCTATTAAATAATAACAAAATAGTGATATTATCTCCACAAAGTAGTATGTTAACATTGCATAGTACATATGGCTAATAATGGATCTCCACAACGTGCCTAGAAAATATACACAAATGATACCACATATTACCCTTGATTAAAAAAGCATGTAATATAGTGTTTCTTACTTTTCAATATTGCATATGCGATATATCACAAGTGCGATATATCGCATATGCGATATATCACATATGCGATATTGAAAAGCAAAAAATAAAATAAAATAGAGGCCGTATGCCCCTCAAATTTCATTTGCACATGATCAAGACATCGAAAAACCGCAAGGGCGAAATAACGCAAGTACGATTTATGTTTTAACTTTTCGAGGTCGAGTTCGAGGTGGATTGATCCAATGGCAGGTAAATGCTAGATTATCCTTTTCACTTAGTCTTCCACTCTTGAATTTTTTCCATAATTTCATTGTTTTTATAATTATTTTAAACAAATTTTAAAAAAATTGAATGTTCAATCAAATAATGATTAAAAGTAAAATAACTTGTATTTTTTTGTTTAAATCTTAACAGACAACACAAATGAACAACACAATGTGGAAAACCCACCCTCTAATAACCCACAACAACCTAACCCACAACCTAACCCAAACCCAAACCCAAACCCGGAGGGGGAACAAGATAGAAATGTACAGATTATTGCACGCTTGGCATCATTGAGGCACCTTAGCTCATCTATTAGAGGGGGGGATCATTTGAGAGAGTCTTTAGCCAATGCCTTGGACACAATAACATACACTATTTCTGATGCCCAAGGATCTTTGTACAACATTACCTCGTACAGAGAATCCAGGAGGAAATACTACTCCGATGGATTGACTCATAAAGACATCAAAGCCCCTAAAATTACAAAAGAACAGTTATTTTCATTATTTCGGGACCCTAGCACCGGATTGGTTCCACCCACCAATCAAACACACATTTCCATAGACTGGTGCATTGAACCAAATACAAAGGCCAATTGGATGGATCATTTGTATATGGTCTTTGATGAAGACCCCCATGGGAATAGGGACATCCCATTTTATTTCCTTAGGAATTTGTATGCAGAATTCATCCTAGGGAAACATGTTAACTAATTTGATCTCTTAGGAAACTAGGGTGTTGGTCATGGGATTCCCCAAGATAGGGAATGTGCCAGGATAGATCCTAACCGTGTGCCATGCCCACCACGCACACCAAAACCCCCTCGGGTATATCCTCATGTAGGTCCTGTGATTGAGTATACACAGGAGGCATTATTTTACATGGTAGATACATTGCTTCAGCATGGGATTGATGTCCAAGGCAATGTAGACCAAGGGGCTGGAACCTCTAAGGCGGGCCCATCTATAGATCACAGAGGAGATACAGAGTCTTCAGAGCATCGTGTTACTCCACACCCTTGCACATCGTGTGCAGGCATATGCCATGGCCCTGCTTCCGACTTCCGAGACGATGGATTACTTCGCTTTGTAAGTAAAACTCATTATTTTCATATTATATTTTGTTTCATGGAAAACTGTTCAATTGTTTCGCAATTTATTTCTATTTAATTATCTAACAAATTATGTGAACAAATATACAGTTGGTGTCCCATGGCACACCATAGTCGCATAGTCCACCGATCAACGTTGAGAACATTGATGCGGCTGTCAATATTGCTTATGGGTTTGGTTCTTCACCAATAGGGGTAAGAACTATACTTGTTAATTTGTCAACTTTATTTACATATTTATATTATAGATTGTAACATTCAATATGTATCATAATTTTGATACAACATATTTTATGCAGGTTGACCAAGATGAGTATATTGTATCGTAGCCTATTCCCTCTCATGCAGAGGTAGATTCGCAGACACATGTATTATTTGAAATATGCTTTTAATTATATGCTTTTAATTATGTTTTGCTTTCTTTAGAAAAATAATTTTGTAACTTGTATCGCTTTGACATATGTTACTTTATGCAAGAACCTATTGTGACAGTGGTGCTTGAAGAGCACCAAAGCAAGGTTGTTGTCAACCCACCTCTTCCCCATAGCCAGGTATGTATGTTTCGCTTTCTTTGGTAGTTCATCATTTTCCTTCCAGGTAGTATATATGTCTCTGATTCACTATTTTATATGAAATTGACATATATAT
>LPNX010119786.1:42689-121383 GCA_001517045.1 Pseudotsuga menziesii
TACAATCTCCACTGATGAGACCTATCCCTCTTGTTCTGCGATGGGGATCACCAGTGAGCAGTGGAAAAAGAAAGCTACACTTCTCCAAAGACTCTCACAGAGTGGCAGCAAAATGGGGGATAACTATAGAAAATGTATAGGGAGCATACATAGATGTAACTTTTTGTTCATATCTACACACATATGTACTTTTTGATCCACTATTTTGTATTATGGCCATGTGGCATGGCAATTTTTGTACAACATTATTGCTATACATATATAATATAAAGCAAGGTTCAAATTTATACATATCTATGGTTGACTTGATCTTGGAACATGATATCATGGTTGACTTGGTCTTGGAACATGATATGTGTGGTTCACCTATGTGATATAAATATATGTGTGGTTCGTGCATGTGTGCTAACTTAAATGAATTTCCAATACTTAAAGGAAGAATTTAAACGACTCATCAACTTTTTAACATCATCCAATTCTAACATACACATAATAACATACTCTACATTACCCTACGACACTAACATCATACCATACTATGATACAATAACATGTACCATAACATAACATACTAAAAATATGTGCCATTTAACACTAAGTCATGCATGCATGTGTAATATATACCATATCATACCCTACAATACCCTATGATACTAGTTCATCATACCATACTAACATACATCATGTACCCTACAAACCCTAAATTGGTTGAAGTAAACCCTAGTTGGTGCATGCAATTTGTGTTCATGAAAGCCTAGTTGGTGCATGCAAGTATTGGTGATCATGTGTTTCTAGTTCCCTCTCCTAACTTGCATGAATGCTCACTAAACCCTAGTTCCATCTCATACCTTGGTAACCCTAGTTAGAGCATGCAAATTGTTGTTCATGAAAGCCTAGTTGCTGCATGCAAGTATTTGTGATCATGTGTTTCTAGTTCCCTCTTAACTTGCAAATTGCTCACCAAACCCTATTTCCATCTCATACCTTGGTAACCCTAGTTCCACCATGGGCCTTTAATTCCATCTCATCAAAATACCCCAATAGATAACAGCAAACAAAATACTACATGATCTTTGCAAATGTGCCAATTTCAAAAATTGTCCAAAAATAATAATAATATTATTATAGAAAATATCCAAAAACACACATAGTCTTATACATCCAAAAAACTGTATGAACCAAAATATTATCTAACTCAGCCATAATAGTGAAATATATACATAGATATTACATGTCACCTTTATTTGAATCACAAGGAAGAAACCAAATAGGGCCCTTCAATTATCTCTTCTAACTCCATATCTTCCAGAATTTGACTTGCTTTAGGAAGAGAATCAACAATTATGTTTAGTTCCCAAAAACATGCTGAAAATAAATGTACTAAAGAGTAGCAGTATTTGACAATGAGGTCTTGTTTAACATCCAATTTATAGTGAGATCCTAGTCAACAAAAACCTAGAGAGTTTTTACACCACCATTGAAAGCACATTTCATTAAGAGCATTGGGGCCATTAATTATGCAAAGTTGTTTGTTCCAATGCCAGTTCCAACTTTATACTTATTGACATGCATATCAAAGAAAAATAATATGCCCTGTGATACTAAAATTCGGACCACTTTGATATGCACCATCAAGGAAACCCATGACTTTGATATGTAATCTACCATGGGAAACGAATTAGATACATGTGTTTAGTGTACTTTTTGAGACAATGCTTGAATAAGAGATTAATTCTTGAACAAAAGAATGATTTTTTCCTCAAATAGAATTAAGAACTAAGTTCATCCCTAGCCAAATCCCCCATATGACCATGTACAAATAATTACTTTAAACATTTTGAGTTCTCTTTTTCCATACCAATTCCACTAACAATCATAATAAAAGAACATCTCATACCTTGTTCTGTCTCATAAAGCACATCTCATAACTTGCATGATTGCTCACCAAACCCTAGTTGGACATCTCATACCTTTCTTGACCCTAATTGGAGCATGCAACTTGGTGACTCATGAAAGCCTAGTTGGTGCATGAAAGTATTGGTGATCATGTGTTTCTAGTTCACTCTCCTAACTTGCATGATTTCTCACCAAACCCTAGTTGGACATCTCATACCTTGTCTTAACCCTAATTGGAGCATGCAACTTGGTGACTCATGAAATCCTAGTTGGTGCATGCAAGTATTGGTGATCATGTGTTTCTAGTTCACTCTCCTAACTTGCATGATTGCTCACCAAACCCTAGTTGGACATCTCATACATTGTCTTGACCCTAGTTGGAGCATGTGCAACTTGGTGACTCATGAAAGCCTAGTTGGTGCATGCAAGTATTGGTGATCATGCGTTTGTATTTCACTCTCCTAACTTGCATGATTGCTCACCAAACCCTAGTTCCATCTCATACCTCGTCTTGAGCCTAGTTGGAGAATGCAACTTGGTGACTCATGAAAGCCTAGTTGGTGCATGCAAGTATTGGTGATCATGTGTTTCTAGTTCAGTCTCCTAACTTGCATGATTGCTCACCAAACCCTAGTTGGACATCTCATACCTTGTCTTGACCCTAATTGGAGCATGCAACTTGGTGACTCATGAAAGCCTAGTTGGTGTGCATGCAAGTATTGGTGATCATGTGTTTCTAGTTCACTCTCCTAACTTGCATGATTTCTCACCAAACCCTAGTTAGACATCTCATACCTTGTCTTGACCCTATGCAAGTATTGGTGATCATGTGTTTCTAGTTCACTCTCCTAACTTGCATGATTGATCACCAAATCCTAGTTGGACATCTCATACCTTGTCTTGAACCTAATTGCAGCATGCAACTTGGATTCTGATTTTTACATGGCAATGTAATTAAATGTATATTAAACTAAAAACATCAAGAAATGTAAATTTCAATAACTCGAGAGCTTGTTATTTTCCGAACTATATTTGGTGGTGTCTAAAGACACCATTCTTGGTGCCTCCAATGTGTCGTAGATGGTGTTTGTATCCTAGGCACACGAAAGGATAGACATTAGTAACATCATACGAAAGAAAAGAGAACCCAATGAAAATGTGCAAACATGGTTTATAGATAACTCACCTGAGGTTGCACGATCATGTTTATAGTGTCCAGTATCCTCTGAATAATATTATGTCTATGAATGGTATCTGTCAGTCACAGGTTTATTACATTGGTAATATAGTAATGCTAAATAATGGAAATTGTGCTTCAGAATTCACTTTTAAAAAGGTTAAATAACACACCTGACAATGCACTCATACAAGTAGGCCATCTGGATCATCTCTGGTGCCGATGGTGTCCATCAATCTTTCGTGCTCTATATGAGGTAGCAAGTATCGTACATGTGACCTATTTTGTGAGCAAGTGTGCAGAGCTTGATGTTTATACCAACTACTAGGTTGGTGAAGTGGTATACAATAGCTCCTGGTCTATAATCCTGATATACATACCCACCCTTCCTTTTCTATTGTGTTGCAAGTGTCAAGTACTCCCCTTTTATAACCATCGAGCCGATTGGGAATTCAATATTTTCATCATCTGTAACAGGTTCTAGAAGGGTTTGTTTCCCCTCTAAGCAATGTGCCAACCAATATTCATAACTCCATTCATTATTTTTTGGGGCAACCACTGCATATATCTGACCTGTGAAAGAAAATAGGTCGAGTTAACAATACATTTTGTAAATAAGGTCTTGCTTTTCTAATTTCTACATAAATTAAATTTTGCAAAGGTCGAGTAAACAATACATAAATGCATTTTATTATTTAGGTACTACTCATGTACTTGCTTGTATGAGATCCGATATGTGATCATAGTCTGTAGAAATATGTGCCTGATCATCTTCCAAATGGTCTATTTCATTACCCCCGTTAAAATTGGTGCCAAGTGTCACTCGATCCCATGTATCAACGGTATCCATATGCTCACAATCACCCCATTCACCAATGTTATAGGAATTCAATCCTGTCCAAATTTGTAGGGCCAAGTTGTCAGAGCTTCTAATTGAATGAAACTGTCGAGTTCCATGCACTGTATTCACCGGAGGTGTTTTTGATCGGTCCACATTTGTAACCTTCTAGAATATTCTTCGCACTAAGTGTTTCCTTGTTGCTTGTTCTCCCATGATAGATGCACACCATTGGACTATAGATGCAACGTCTCGAAGGTGAGCACCTGTAAACTTCATCTCTTCCCTTCGAAGAGCATTTTTAATGCATGCACCAGCACCATCATGCTCTCCTTTTCCATGACCAGTTTCAAAGTAGTTCCATACATGTGGCACCTTGTATTTTATGTGCAACAAACACAACCATTCAAACACACGTGCATTCTTGAACTATCCAGCACAACCATCTAACCAAATGAAATGATGATAAAATGGTATATCCATAGCTATCACGTGATCATAGAATAATTTAAAGCAATGTTGCATGTAATGGATGTCATGGTTCCGGTCGTCACTTATGTAGAAGTGACTTTCTTTCAGTATCACACATTTCTCTTCATTGCTATCTTTCCCATGTCGATACGTGATATGCACCATTATGCTGACCTGCTCTCAGTGATAGTATTGACTTTGAATTTCATTTTGTGGTTGTAGGGTGTAATTTTCCACAAATTCAACCACTGATAGTATTTTTCCGAGAGGGAAGGTGTCCTGGCATATTCTGAATTGCTCATCTTGCCACCATGACATATCGACATGTTGAATGTACTGTTGGATCTTTCCACGAAACTCTGGAATAAAATCACATACTCGCACCTGGTACATGAATATTAATATGTCAATAAACCACATAAAAAAATGTGTACATGAATATTAATTTGTCAATATTCAAGAATTTACCTATGAAGACACCAATTTAATCTTCCTACTTTCTTTCCCATCATTTAGCTGATATGTCTCATACTGATACTTCTACTTCTCGACAATTGCATTCCCGAATGCTTGATCTTCACTTTCATGGATGCAATCAGACCATAAGGATATCCCACCACAATTGTTGCAAGAACCGTATACACATTGTTTTAAGTAATGTGTCTGCTCATCTTGCCTCAGACACATGATGCTATGGATGAAATCTCTGGATGACATTGGCAGTACTATACTTGAGCATTCCTGCACATGGTTAGGATGCAAAAAACAACATATATGTGAAAATGTATGGTAATATAGGTAAAACTCTATGTGGTATCTACAACAACAAGTGTTCCGGATGGTATTGATTCTAACATACCAAGGCTTGTATTTTTCAAAATATTTTTTCCCAAGCCTTAGCTCTATGTGGGAAACTTTAAACATCTCGAACAGTTGAGTTTGTGTCATGTCAAGATAATGCTTAACATGAGGCTCAGTGTGATGAGAACCCCTACAATGTTTTAACACATCCTTCATGTTAGAAGAAGGCCTAGTGTTATCATGCCAAAACGTTTGCACTAGGCCCTTCACTGCTTTGACTAACTTCATGTCTTTGCGGGGAAACCTACCGCTAAATGCCCATAATGTTTCCATTTGTTCCTCTACATCAGGGTTGTCTCTTCTTACTGAATATTTTTTAAGTGTCTTTGGATGTAAAGGAACAATTTGTGATGTGCATTTAAGTAAACGACGTTGTCTTGTGGGTCTACATACAATTGATTCAACCAATACACGACGAGCCACATTACAGTATTTTGAACGAGTTTTTTTACCAATCGATGTGAATGCAGCAGCAAGAGATTTAACAATGTGATTACTTGATTCGATATTCTTCATTGTTGTTATGCCTAAATTTCTTCTAACAGTTGCCATATTTCTAGATTTAAGCAAAGCTAAAAACAATTGGCATTTACCAGCTTCGAATTTGTTATCAAAATATTGTTTCATTATTTGAGAAGAATGATGAAGGATAGTGCGTTTAGCCATCTTGCCTTCCATGGAAGTCAATCCTCTCTCATCCACTTGTATTCGTTTAGGAGTTCTCTTTTGTTTTGATACAAAATTTATTGCCGTTTGAAATGCTGGAGTGACGTTTACATCCACTACCGGCTCACAACTTTGATTAGGAGATTGAACCACCGAACATGGTTGTTGTTGAGTCACATTTACATTGGGAGTAACGTAATTATTGAACTCTTCACAAGATTGTTCGTCTACTAATGGATGAATAATATCAACTTCCGTATAACCGGCTTCTTTTAATGTTGCATTATCTTCCTCAGCCTCTACGTCAGGTATCTGTTGAAGGGGAATGGGAACTATTTGCTCATGTAATGAATGCCAATGATTTCTTGAATCTTCCCTTTTTTTTATTTAAATTTTCTGCTTCTTCTGGTGTAAGCACCTTCCTTGCTGACTTTCGTCCTCTATTACATAAATTCCCCATTGAAATTCACCCAAACCTGCACAAAACTATGGAATTATGTAAGTAATGATAAAAAATTGCATGTTGAATAGTTCTTTGTGCGCGGGTTCAGACGAATTATATCTTTTGATACATTAAAGCTGGCCAACACGACGCCACCCTACATTTTCTATAAAACACATATTACATATGCGATATAACGCACCTCCAATATATCGCATATGCGATATTGAATTCCATCTTTTTAATGAACGAGCAGGTTTTTACATGTTTTCCATAACACATATGCGATATATCGCATATGCAATTTAGTGCATATGAGATATATCGCATATGCGATTTAATGCTCAATGAAAATGTGCAATTTTCATTTATCTAGATATGATGAGGATGAGGGTGATGAACATTGAGGGTGTCCATGAGCATGATGATGATGAGTATGAGGGTGAGGGTGTCAATGAGGATGAGGGTGAGGGTGTCGATGATGATGAGGATGAGGGTGTCAATGAGGATGAGGGTGAGGGTGTCGATGATGATGAGGATGAGGGTGTTGATGATGGTGAGGATTAGGTTGATGAACAATGATGATGAGGATGAGGATGATGATGAGGATAAGGATGAGGATGATGATGATGACGATGATGACCATGATGATGATGATGAGGATGATGGTGATGATGAAGATGATGGTGAACAATGATGGTGATGATGAGGAGGATGATGACTATGATGATGATGATGAGGATGAGGGTGATGATGACGATGATGATGATAATGATGACCATGATGATGATGATGAGGATGAGGGTGATGATGATGATGAGGATGAGGATGAGGATTATGATGATGATGATGATGATGATGAGGATGAGGATGTTGATGATGTTGAGGATGAGGGTGTCGATGAAGACGATGAGGATGAGGGTAATGAGGAGGAGGAGGAGGAGGAGGAGGAGGAGGGTGATGATGATGATAAGGATGAGGGTGATGATGATGATGATGATGATGATGATGGTGATGGTGATGAGGAGGAGGAGGAGGATGGTGATGATGATGAGGATGATGGTGATGATGAAAATGATGGTGATGATGAGGAGGATAATGACTATGATGATGAGGAGGAGGATGAGGGTGAGGATGATGATGATGATGAGGATGACCATGATGATGATGATGAGGATGAGGGTGATGATGATGATGATGATGATGATGAGAATTATGATGATGATGATGATGATGATGATGATGATGAGGATGATGATGATGTTGAGGATTAGGGTGTCGATGAAGACGATGATGATGAGGATGAGGATGAGGGTGATGATGAAGAGGACGATGAATATGATGATGATGATGATGAGGATGAGGGTGATGATGATGATGACCATGATGATGATGACAATGATGATGATGATGACGATGATGATGACCATGATGATGATGATGAGGATGAGGGTGATGAACGATGATGATGAGGATCGAGGTTGATGATGATGAGGATGAGGGTGATGATGATGATGAGGATGAGGGTGACGATGAAGATGATGATGAGGATGATGGTGATGATGAGGAGGATGATGATGAGGATGAGGGTGTCGATGAAGATGATGATGAAGGTGAGGATGAGGGTGATGAACGATGTTGATGAGGGTGATGATGAGGATGAGGATGAGAGTGATGATGAAGATGATGAGGAGGATGATGGTGATGATGAGGAGGATGATGAATATGATGATGAGGATGAGGATGAGGGTGTCGATGAAGATGATGATGATGGTGAGGATGAGGATGATGAACGATGCTGATGAGGATCGAGGTTGATGATGATGAGGATGAGGGTGATGATGATGATGAGGAAGAGGGTGACGATGAAGATGATGATGAACAATGATGGTGATGATGAGGAGGATGATGAATATGATGATGATGATGAGGATGAGGGTGATGATGAGGAGGATGATGAATATGATGATGATGATGAGGATGAGGGTGATGATGATGATGATGATGATGATGATGAGGATGAGGGTGATGAGGAGGAGGATGATGACTATGATGAGGATGATGAGGATGAGGGTGATGATGATGAGGAGGAGGATGGTGATGATGACTATGATGATGATGATGACGACCATGAAGATGAGGGTGATGATGATGATGACCATGATGATGATGATGATGATGATGAGGATGAGGGTGATGGTGATGATGATGAGGAGGAGGATGAGGGTGATGATGATGATGATGATGATGATGAGGATGAGGATGATGACCATGATGAAGTTGATGCGGATGAGGGCGATGATGATGATGAGGATGATGAGGATGAGGATGATGATGATGGTGATGAGGATGAGGGTGATGATGATGATGATGATGATGATGATGATGATGAGGATGAGGGTGATGATGATGATGATGATGATGAGGTTGATGATGATGATGATGATGATGATGATGATGATGAGGATGAGGGTGATGATGATGATGATGATGATGAGGTTGATGATGATGATGATGACCATGATGAAGCTGATGAGGAGGAGGGTGATGATGATGACGATGATGATGAGGATGAGGATGAGGAGGAGGAGGAGGAAGATGAGGGTGATGATGATGATGATGAGGGTGATGATGACCATGATGATGATGATGAGGATGAGGGTGATGATGATGATGAGGTTGACGATGATGATGATGATGATGAGGATGACCATGATGAAGTTGATGAGGATGAGGGTGATGATGATGATGATGATGATGAAGATGAGGATGATGATGATGGTGATGAGGATGAGGGTGATGAGGATGAGGGTGATGATGATGATGATGATGATGACCATGATGATGATGATTAGGATGAGGGTGATGATGATGAGGATGAGGATGAGGGTGATGATGATGATGAGGTTTGCGATGATGATGATGAGGATGAGGATGAGGATGATGACATTGATGATGATGATGATGACGATGATGAACATGATGAAGCTGATGAGGATGAGGGTGATGATGATGATGATGAGGATGAGGATGAGGATGAGGATGATGATGAGGATGAGGGTGATGATGATGATGATGATGTCGTTGGTGACCATGATGATGGTGATGAGGATGATGGTGATGATGATGATGATGAGGATGAGGATGATGATGATGATGAAGCTGATGAAGCTGATGAGGGTGATGGTGATGACGATGATGATGAGGAGGAGGAGGAGGAGGAAAAGGATGACTATGATGATGATAATGAGGATGAGGATGAGGATGATTATGATGATGATGAGGATGAGGGTTGTGATGATGATGAGGATGAGGGAGATGAACAATGATGCGTTACGACAAAAGCAAATTAGTTAAAACAAAACGCATACACATTATAGCTTTATCATATCGCATATGCGTTATATCGCATATGTGATATGAATAAGCTATAACACATATGCATTATATCGCATCTGCATTATTTCTTATTCATATCGCATATGCGTTATATCGCATATGCGATATGAATAAGATATAACGCATATGCGATATAGCTTATTCATATCGCATATGCATTATATCGCATATGCGATATGAATAAGCTATATCGCATATGCATTATTTTAAAATTTAAATAATTGGCAGGATTAAGGTTTGGCATTAGGTTTGGAAGCAGCTTCAGAATACCGAACCTATTGGCTAGGACAAATCAATCAGGGCTATTGCTTGTCTTTTAGAACTCTATCAATATGCTCAGTTTAGATGGCATGTTTTGATATGACATACACAATATTTTTTATGAAAATGTAGGATATTGTAGAGTAGGAAATGACGATTCTGAATATGTAATTTTTTCCTTCAAAACTATGTTTTATTTATTTATAATTATTTTTCTAAATGAAACATGTTAGTTTTCGAAAATACATACATCGATTGTTTGTTATATAACTTTTGATTTCCATCACCATTTCCCAAAAAAACTATATGGTGCACCAGACGAGATCAAGCTCTACGATCTTATATTTAGAAATCAAAGATTTCATTAATTTTTGTCCCTAAAGTGTTGCACCCACGCATAAGGTTTTAATTTCAAGCTTTTCTGACTTCAATAATTAATAATAAAAAAATAATTCATGAAAAATTTCAAATAAATAGTGTTGCACTAGGCCCATATGTCTTTTATATTTCTGCAATATTTTATTCCAAATGGACATCATTTACCTCATATATTGCTGCACCCGCACAAACATATATGTTAAGATGTGCTGAAAATTTGAAAACCCACTTTCACGGAAACTAATTTTATAATCATTTACACACATTTTCTCTGCATAAATGCTATATATTATGAAATCTGATTCAATTACCTATCTTTTCTCTTTTTACTTCATCTTCAAATAAGTTAGGGAAGTACCCCTAATTGTCACCTAAAGTCAGAGTTTCCCATTTATTCCAGTATTATGTGGCATCTAAAGTGTCTTTAAAGGAATCCATGATTGTGCATCAGCCCATGTATCATATTGTTATTTTCTTAAATACATATATCATATTCTTATTTCTATTTGATTTAGTAGTGGTAGCAAAAAAAAATACAAATATTAGATTAAATATTTATTTTCTATATGGTTAGATACAAGGAGATTTGTCCACTTTGCTCAACTTCTGTAAGTAAAAAAAATGTTGTCCAATATGAGAAATGACATTTGTAATGGATATATTGAAAATATGTTATACCCATTATAAATATGATTTCATGCAAGATCATTTGTTTTTCCCTTGAAGTGAAATTCAATATGTGTTTGTAAATGATATTCATTATTTTATTTATGATTTCATGCAACATCATTTGTTTTTTCCTTTAAGTAAAATTCGATATGTGTTTGTAAATGATATTCATTATTTTTGCTTGTTCTACATCTAACTAGTAGCTATTAACAACCATTTTATATTTTATTTATAACAATACAACCATTCAATTGTTAAAAACTACTTAAAAACCTGGCATTAAAGGAAAAAAACAAACATTACATATACCTTATATTTCATTACTAAAAACATTTACAATTAATTTATCTGTTTTTTTTAATATTAACGATTGAATGTTATTTTGATAATTGATGGCATCTTGAGTATCCATTACAATCTCTAAAATCCAATTCTTGGAAAATTGCAATCTATCTATGCTATTGTAAGCCATTAATATCTATTTATGCAATATACAAACTAAAATTTCCTTTAAAACATGTAACATATTCTTTCTTCTAGCAAATTTAGGAATGGTGGTTCTAAACAAATACACACATTGAATCTTATGTTTATTTTTATAGATGATCAGGTACAAAGAAAACTGTCCACTTTATTCGAGTGTATAGTTTTACATTTCGACCAAGATTAATTGACCTACTACAAAATAAAAGATGCGTTGCCTAATAGCAAGAGATAGCATGTACTATAGTTATATTAAAACATCTACTTTAATATGCTTTCATGTAATATTTCAATATCCCCGTTTTTATGTTCGAAGGTGTCTAGAGACATTTGTCACGGCATGCCCCTTGTTTTCAATTAAATCTATTCTTTTGAAAAAAAGAAAATGCATTTCGCTTAAATCACACTATCACTCTAAATTTATTACCTCTAATGTAAATATAAATTAATAATTTTCTAAATTCATTACCTCGAATGTAAATATAAATTAATAATAAAATTATTATTTTATTGTTTTAATTAACCAATTTGAATTAATTAAAAGAGAAAATCAGAGTCTTATTAACAACACTAACATGATTTAAAAGCAACGTTCTTAAAACATATTTTATTAAAAAAAAATAAGAAGATTAATATAATGGATATGAACAAATCTTATATAAACGAATATTATATATCTAAACAAGTTTTGAAAACGAATTTTGTTTTGACAAATTCTACAGATAGTCTTTAGAATTAATTTTATTTTAATTTTTAAAACATTTCAAAAATATAGATAATTTAGATTACTTTCATTAAGAAGAACATGTAATTAAATTAATTAACAATAATTATATTAATAAGATTAATATGTTTAGAATAGGCTATAGAAATATATTTATAGATAATTTAGATTACTTTCATTAAGAAGAACATGTAATTAAATTAATTAACAACAATTATATTAATAAGATTAATATGTTTAGAATAGGCTATAGAAATATATTTGATATATTGATAAATTACTAATACATATTTTAATGGAAGTTCTAGACTTATCTATTAATGAAATATTTATAGAAACAACATTTTTGAGAACCTTCAACTCTTCTTATTTAGATTTATAGATTGCATTGAGCCTATCATCTTTGGAGTACATTACCTAAGCGATTGTTCTCATGATGCTAAGCCAGGGGAAGAGATGGAGACGTTAGAGTACAACTACATGTTAATTAGGTGGATACACGTTTTTATTTGAGATTTTGGGTGGACTACGACCTATGCTTTTTCATCTGCTGAAAAGGATGAGACAAGTGTACTATAGAGATTGATTTTATGGAAGTTGTTCAAAATTCTAAATAAACAATTATATTAAAAAAGAATATAAAAAATAACTGGTAGTTGGTGAATGGTTCACTCGTAGTGATGCATGGATAACTCATAGCTGATGAATGGATAACCAACAGTTCATGGTAGATAACTAGAAGAATGTAAGATAAAATAAAGAATATAAAAAACAACGATAGTTGATAAATGGATAACAAGTAAAATGTCGGTGATAAAGTTGAACTAGTTTAACTTGAAGAATATGAGGAATAACAAAAAAATCAAAGTATCTCTCAACCATTTGATCCCTATGGACGTGATCCAACCACAAACTATGTTGATGTTGTAGTCTAATAGTTTGTTATTACCACGTTTTAAGAGTTAACCATATAGTTATAATAGTCAATCTAATAGTTAAGCTAATAGTTGTTTAGTAGTTGTATCTAATAATTATCCAATATAACAGTGATTAGAGATGAAGTTAAGCCAATAATTATAGAATCATTGAAGTTAAGTTAATAGTTGTATCAAAAGTTAATTAAAATGTTATTTTATCAAAAATTGCACTTAAAGTAAAAGTCATAATTAGAGTTGTTTAGTTAAGCTAATAGTTGTATCATCAATAGAGTTAAGCTCATAGTTATATCTAATAATCACAGAAATACTTGAAATTGAATTTTAATTTTTCTAATTAATTTTGAATGATACACATAAAATCAACATGACAATATATTTGACTCATTCTCATTCATAAATAAAAATGTATAAATGATAATTCAATCTAGGATATATACCCCTATCCACTTAATAAATAATCGAACGATGAACCCTAACGAAAACATCAGGAACAGAAAATTTTATAATTTAGAAGAATTTATAAAAGGCGATTAAACAGAAAAATTTATAATTTAGAAGGATTTTTATTAGAAGCGTTCATACTCTATTTTTAGAAAAATGATGAAGTTCTTCATCCAGCGACAAAATCCTAGAAGGATTGTAAACGCTCCTCCATTTTCATCTCAATTTTACCAGCATACAGATATATTTCCAAATAAAAATAATAATAATAAGGACTGAAGCAATTTTCAGATCTGCATAAGACGTGCATAAGACGTCAAGCTCATGAGTTGGATATTACGATGAATATTGTTGTTTGGCCTGGTGAACGTGACCCTTTCCGTCCAATCCCTTTTTAAAGAATTTCGTGGCATAGTCCCCATAAGAGGCCCCCTGGTACAATGGAGGATGCTCCTTGTCTATCAATTCTCTCCTGGGTGAGACCACCACATCATACGGTGGAGCGCAAAACACGGCCAGTGACATTCTTGAGCGATCCTTGTGCACCATGCTCCTGTGCTCAATGCTTTTGTATCTACCGTTACTCAATATCTGCTCATCAACAATACATACAACGTATTAACCTACTACACCACTAACACTAATCTTCTTCACTAAAGCATTGGATCGAATAAGATCTCTATATAAATCTTCTTCACTAAAGCATTCGATCGAATAAGATCTCTCTCTCTATATTGGGTACGCTTAATATGGTTCGTAGTAATAATACTGGAATTTGAGATATGGAGGTACTGCATATCAAACCAGGGTTTAGAATATAGGTCGTTACCTCCATCTGATCAGCGATGTTCACAACCAGAGCGCCTGGAACGCACTGGACATCAATCCAAGCTTCATCTTTGTGAATTTGCAGCCCGGGGGTTTGGTCATGAAGAAGAATTGTGAGGACGTTGGGATCAGAATGGGAAGCCAGTCCTAACACCAGATCTGGTTGAGGACATGGTGGATAGTAATTCATTCTCATAGACAGCCCCTTCCTCTCCGCTCCCACGCTCTCGTTTAGAGAGTTTTCCTCGAGGCCTAGATCACGCGACAGTGCCTTCATCAACAGGTCGAATAACTTGGACAACTCTCTGCTGTATTCATCCATAACTTCCCTGCAACCACAAAATTCCTCGTCAGACCTTAAAGCTGGCTCCCGTTCCCACACAATTACAGTATACAGAGATCAATATTTAGAAAGAAAACGAGGATGTACGTGAAATCAGAGAGTTGTATGAGCCATTTGCTCATGTCCCTCGTATCAGGAGGCCAAATGGCGTTATAGTAATAGTCTCCCCAGTCCAACTTAGCCTCTGAATCGACCGAATATCCGATTTTGCTGCCATAGCCAGTGATATTCTGTGCTTCGTTAGCGTAGGCTTCCTTCTCTTCAGTGGGAAGTTGGAAGAAGGCCTTGCTCGTTGCTTGCACCCGAGCAATAAGAGAATCGGGAATGCCATGATTTATGATCTGCAAGAAACCCCAATTCTCTGCAGCCCTTGAAATTTGTTCAGCGATGGTGTCATTTTGATCCTTGCAGGAATGATCATGTTGCGGGGCGCTCGATCCTAACTGTAAGTCAATAACAGGAACTTGGAAGCTGTTTGGATCATCATGGGTCTTCTCCACCCATCTAACGTACTCGGGTGGAACAGTGTGGATTCCACTGTCTGCCAAGGTCTGCACTCGGCTAAATGACCAGTTCTGATCCATAGCCATAGCCTCTCAGCATACAATTTTATGCCGAAGGAACAATTTAAGATTTCTCATGGAACGGATAAGGAGAGCATATCCTGTATGAAGAAAAGGATAAGCGTCATGTAAAAGTATCTTGGTACGGCTTTGTGCAGATCATCAGAAAGCTATGTTGCTATCTTGTTAGGCTGTATGTTGCTGTCTGGGTAGCATAGTTAAAAATATTTAGTATGGGGGTAGAGTATTAAATGCTGTATCAGTAGTATGATAGACCATTGGATCTCAAATTGTTAAGATCCAATAATCTACAAAGCTGTTGCACTGGGCTGCCCCATTTAATAACATGCGGCAGAGTATTAAATGCTGTAGCAGCAGTAATGTAGACAATTGGATCTCAAACGATTAAGATCCAAAAGCCCATCAAACTCACTGCCCCATTTAATAACATGCGGGAGAATATTAAATGCTATAGCAGCAGTAATATAAACAATTGGATCTCAGACGATTAAGATCCAAAAGCCTATCAAGCTGCTGCGCTGCAGCGCTAGATAGACTGCAGCTTGCAGTGCATATGCTGTTTGAATAAAGAAGAAGCGCTGTGCCGCACTGCCGCCTGCGGAAGGTAGTTTTTATTTTTACTTTTTTTTATAACCTAACTATGTAACCCACACGACCGTAATTCAGTAGCAGGTATAACTGTGGTTGTGGAGGACAGAGGACAGAGGTAAGTGATGAAAGGACTCTAGCAAAATCTTCCATGGGATCAGCCATGATTGTGGTGAATTGAAGTGTATCAAATTGTCCACATTGAAACAAGCTAAACTAGGTGATTAAATAAGTTATGCTCGATTGTAAGAGGCGACGTTGGTGAAGATATTAGTTTAAGTTTTTATTAGCCCTTGCCAAGCACTGATTATAGCGATCCATAGGTAGTTATAACTATTTCGACTAATTTTTTTTTTAATTTTTTAATATTGGGTTGATTAAAGATTGTGAAATTTTTTTATTAAATTGATTTTGTAAAATATAATTAAAAATATGCATATATTTTTAAAATTAATTTAACATTTTTTAATTGGTCAAACACATAGATTTGACATTTTTTTTCATGTGTGTAAATAAATTATTGAGATATAAAAATGTTTAAAAATTAAATATAAAAAAAAAAATTGCTAGGTATGTATTTATAAATTATTGATTTACTACCTTAAGATATGAACTAAATGCCATAGACATCCTAAAAGTTTTATCTAGATTTACAAATTCATTGTTGGGGATACGATCTTTGCTTATGGAGATATATAAATTTAAGAAATGTAATTCAAGAAAAATCCACATTTAAAAAAAAGTTTGCTTTATTGCTCGAAGATAAAATTTCAATATTAAAGTTAGATATATGCAATAAAGCTATGCACAAATCTCTATGTGCATATCCCCATGCAATATGTGCATGTATCTCCATGATGCTCCAAGATATGGAATAATTTTGAAAATTTGCATATTTATTGCACATTTATTCTTTAGGTAGTTCATACAGTAGTTCCAAAGAAATAAAAAGTTACATATCCATTAGGAGTTTATTTGAATCAAAAACAAGATAAGGGCTAGTGCAAGCTAATGCTGGTCACTTATGACACGTTCTTTGCAATGGATTTCTGAAAAAAACAAAAATGTGAACGTAAAAAAAAAATATTAGAGGTGCCTACACAACTTTTTGGAATATGGTGTAAGAATATAAAACGTGGACAATCTGATTACCATCCGGAATATATAACTTTTATTTATGGAAACTAAGTATAAATCCCAAAAACAAGGTTCTTCTAAGGTTGGTATGTTATTTTTTTCTTAAAAAATAATTAATAGGTTTACATTGGTCCACTTGTTTGATATGCAAATGGTGGAATTTTGTGGAAAAAAATATATAGAGTTGTAGATATGAGGCGTGTCTAGTGCAACGTTATTTTTCTATATTTATTTATGGTATATATATAAGGAAGTCAATGACGCCCTAAAATGACAAGGTCGAGCATTGGTCCATGACATCTTGGTCTTAACATAGTCAATGAACAATATTTTATTTTTAGAATGTAGGTCTTTGTGTCTTCTTGTGCAGGTTCTTTTCCGTTTTCTAAATATGTGAGCCAATCAAAAGTTATATACGAAGCAAATAGGCTACATTTTGTGTTAGATTGATGTTAGTCCATTTAAAATTAAATAAAAAATAGAAAAAGATAATAGATTTAAATAAAAATTTCATATTAAAGATAACAGAGTTACACAAGTGTGTGAATTTTCATTAGTAGTGGACAAGCATGGCATATGCAAAATCATGCACGAAATAGGAGAAGTGGTACAAAACATAGTTTATGTCATAAGACAGTCCAAACCACTTGGTTTAGAAACCCGAACCTAAAACCAAAGCAACCAAGTCATCCACCACGTAAGTTGGAAAAAATGTTCCTGCCAAAATTCTAAATTTAAATCATGTGTACGTGTAGTTTAAAACGTAACGCGCACGCACTAGAAGTGTGATCGCACTTCTAAGTGCGTACGCGTTAACCATGCGTGTGCGCATATGTTAAGTTAAAACTTTGTTTTGATTTTATTTTCAAGCATTTGCAATGGAATGATGATGAGGATGATGACTATGATGATGATGAGGATGATGATGATAATGGAGATGACGATGATAATGAACAATGATGGTGATGATGATGATGAGGAGGATGAGGATGAGGATCACTCTAGCATCCCCCAAAATTCACAAAAATTTAAAATTTTTATGTGTGATATTAAATGCTAAATCATAGCAGAATGCTAGTTTATTAATTAACTTCACACAGATAGATCATAAGAAAACTCAAGAGTAATTACTAATTGGTTAACTGTAACTAAGAGGTTACTAACTTGTAAGTCACATGTCGCTAACTGTACTAAATCTATAATGATTTTTAATCTTGAATAATGTTTTTTATCAAAAGTTAATGAGTATTCAAATTATTGATTTTAGATCATTGGTTGTTTGTAAGAATGTGTATGATTCTGATGGTTATTTTCTTTTCTTACTGAAGGGGGCTTGAGGTTAGCCCAAAACTTACTTAGCTTTTCTTAAAGCTAACGCTGATCCGATGCTTGTACAGGATTCATATGTAATAACTTACTTCCAGGTTTACGATGTAAGAATTTAAGGCTCGAAAGACTAAATGAGTAAGTTAAGAAAAGATCCTTAAACTCTAGCAATGACTAATCTATCTAGGTAGTGATTTGGAGTTGATAGTGTGATTATCTGTTCTTAAACAAATAAATTATATAAATGATGGTATATATTTATAAACCATGTTTCTAGTTCCAAATTGGTTTATAACTATGAATTTTAACTATGTAAATCCTAGAACTTTCTTAAGCCCTAGAATTATCATTACTATTTTTATTTACTAAAATTATAACAAACCTAGCCTAAGCATATAACCAATGCATAAAGTAATAACTATATCCTAGCTAGAACTTCACAATGCATACAATAATAACTAAAAACTAGCTCAAAGCTTCAACTTATCAAACCATAACTTGTTTAATTGTAAACAAAAGTAATATTATTATTTTGCATATAATAACTTGTATATTTTTTTTAACAAAAGTAATAGTAATGCGTTTACCATATGGCAGGGTTAACACACAGGCTCAAAACTATATCAATACCCAAAAAGATTTCAAACGTAGTGGGATCCACGTGGTGGATGCTCACTAGGTGGAGGGTTTAGGCAATAAACCCTAGGCATATACATTCATGTTTTTCCCTAAACGTGTTTTGGCTTCAACTGTTTGTTATTTTGGGAAGGAGGAGTAGACTAACATGCCCTCCACCTCCTTGGGTCTCTGCAACAGATGTCAAACTTGTCTTGACCGTGGCGTTAGTTTAATTGATTCTCTAGTTCTTTGCCATTGTTTTTCCCTTCAGACTTGGTCATGGCGTTAGCAAGCTCAACATTTTAGCAGGTAAGTCGTAACGAAAATTCCTCCAAGCATTTTTAATTTCTTTTACTTATTTAGACCAAGCTAAATACTAACAGTTCGATGTTGTGGTTTGTTTGATGGTAGGTGAACATATACCGTCGGCGGTTGAAGATGATTTCTATGAAGCTGAAGGGTGAGTGAAAAAGGCTTGGTAAGACTCGGTCCCAACCTTGGGTACCCTTTGTTCATTGTATCTGCAGTGTTGTCGATGGTATTTGTAGTTTTTTTTATTACTGTGTGTTATGATTATTAATCCTTCCTTGTTCAATTTGGTCATATGTCTAAATCAGGAGTCATGTCTAAATCGTGAGTCCATCTAGTCTATTTTTAGTCACTAGCACCATTGGGTCCACTTGGCCTAATTGGGGCACATGTTTCAGTTACTAAAGTGTGGGGAACACTAATTGAGGCCTACTGCCACTAATTGCACTTGCATGCATCAGTTTAGGAGCCTCCTAGACCAATCCCTACAATTTAGGAGTCACTAGGAGTGTCGAAACCAACCAAGGTCAGTTCAATTCAATTGGTGACTAGTCAAGCTAAGTTAGGAGTTAGTTACATTCAGTTAGCACTAGGTTTGCATCGCTGCATAAGAAGGGGTGCATTTCTCACCTACCACAGTTAGTTAGCCTTAGTCAACACTAAATGTAACACTTGAGTTATGTTTTAGAACTCCGATGAACTCCGGTTATGGTTTAGACAAGGTCAGTTAACTATTGATTCCTCCAACAGTGATTTAGACAAGGTCTTAGTAACCTACATTCAAGTAGAGTCTAATCAATTCGAATTTCCCCATGTGGATTTGAATTGCATGTGGCTATTTAAGCCATTGTACTTTATTGTAATTATTATCTAATTACCTTTTTTATTAATGAAAGCATTCACAGCTGCAAGCCATTGTTGCACTGTTTCATTCTTCAATAGCTGAGTAAATTGTGTGATCTATCTTGTAAGTTGTGTGTTTGTATAAAGATCTATGTGCTCAATTTAATATGGTATGAGAGCCTCAACAGACAAGACACCTCTCCTCCTCGGATATCCAGCTAAATCATTTTTTTTAGCAAAATTGCTCCTTCCAGTACTGCACCAGAAGCGAAGAATTTACCACTTAATATCCCAATTTAGAAAATTGTTGATCAAGCTTTCCTGATCAACTATGCTAGGTGTGAAGGAAATTCCAAAAGTGCAGACTATCGACCTTACTTTGTATGTTTGATTGTGTGATAGGTTATCAGCTCTTCTCACAACAATCCTTTCTTCTCACTGCATTCACTACAGTAGCTCAGTCCTTCTTACTACATTCAAAATGGTTCATCCAGTAGAGCCTCTCACTCCCTTCAATTATCACCAGTGCAAGGAAGACATGTTGGTAATGCTCCGCACCAAGTAGCTCTTCAGAATCAGAGAAGAAACAGAGGCAGTTCCAGCTTTAGATCATGACAAAGAAAAGTACTTGAACAGGCTTGATGAAGCCCATGGACACTTGTTCTCCTCAATTTATCGAGATCTTCGATTCCACATCCAAGGATTGAAGACTCCCAAGGATATTTGAGACAAGATTTCCTCCTTATTTGATAAGCAGGATGAGATGAGGATCCATCAACTAGAAAATGATCTGATCACTCTTAATCCATCCAACTTCGAATCACTGAATGAATTATTCATAAAGTTCAAGAACCTGATATATCAGTTGAAGCAATGCAAAGTGGAGAAGGATGAAGATCAGCTCATCCTTGCCATTCTCACACTTCTCAATGCAGACTACTCAGTCTTTGTATCAACCTTCCAAACAGTAAGGCTCACTACTCCAAATTGGAAGATTCCCACTCTTAATGCCTTCATCCAATCTCTCATTTCTAAGAATGATAGATTGATCCAAATGGGGATCATTCGATCTTCCAAAGATCAAGCTCTGGTTGCAAGAGGAGATAAGGTACCGAATGACAAAGGGAATAAAAGAGATGAGTCTCCTGTGAAGAAAGAGCAGTCAAAAGAGCCTTCAGGTTTGAAGAGAAGCAAGAAGAATGGCAAAGGCAAGGTCCTATGCTCGTACTGTGGAAAGGGATTTCATTCAGAAAGATCCTGTATGAGAAGACAACTTGATGAAATGGCTCTTCTTTTGAAGAAACATAACATTTATGTACGTGCTAGCGCAAGAAAGGATGAATCTGAAGAAGAAGATGAAGAATACCAAAGGAAAGGCCATGCACTGAAGGCTTGTTGCACATCAGCACATGTCTTCCTTATTGATTCTAGAGTTTCCAACCATATGGCTGCATCCAAAGAATCATTCTCTTCTTTTCAATCCTTTGATGGTCCTAGTATTCAGATGGACAATAACAGTAAAGTAAAAACAAAAGGGAAGGGCTTTGTCAAGCTTGAACATGAAAGGTTCAAATATGTGCTATTTGTTCCCTCCCTAGATTCAAACCTGTTATCTGTCTATCAGATGAGCCATACTGGATCTCCAAAGCGAGTGATCTTTGGTCCTGACTCAGTTGAGATCACAGATATCTCTACTGGGAACATCATAGTGAAGGGTGTTGCAAATCATGCTTCAAAAGCATATGAGTTCTCACATTTCATGCCTCCTTCAGAACCAGTGCACTCTCAACATCCACTTGCAAGGGAAGGTAAAATCATTGCATCTACTTATTTTGCAGCTTCTACTAGTATTGTAGATCCATCTTTATTAGTTTATGAGATTGAGATTCATGGTGACTCAGATCTAGATTCAGTCCCTACTTCCAAACTGGAAGCTAGGAAGATGACTGGAAACTCACCTAACACTTAGAAAGGAAAGACCCTTGCGCTATACCATGCAATCTTACCTCCTTCAGAGAGATGCAATAGACTCCCTGTAAGATGCTATATGGCAAGGGCTCAGTCTCGCTACATTCATAAGAATGGATATGATCATACAACTCTTCATCCAGCAAGAGACAAAATTTACATTCCTCCTTCCTTCCATCATCATTTTTGGAGAAGAAGGAGAAATCTACATGCCAGGCCCCATAATACCTGTGCACAGCACACCATGCATGCTGCTTCGCTACCTCACAGAGATGAATATTGCAGCAACATATTTTCAAGTTTTTCAAACTTGAGACTTGATTCTACCTACTTAGATAAAGGGGGGGATTTTTTCCCATGTGGTTTTTTCCCTAGCTCATATTAAGCAGTTACTTTATTTTACTTGATGTAATGGGTGACCTATGGTCTTAGTTACCAGGGCCCACAGATTGTCCAAGTTAGCATTCAGGGGGGGTGTTAGATTTATTAATCCTTCCTTGTCCAATTTGGTCATATGTCTAAATCAGGAGTCATGTCTAAATCGGGAGTCCATCCAGTCTATTTTTAGTCACTAGAACCATTGGGTCCACTTGGCCTAATTGGGGCACATGTTTCAGTTACTGAAGTGTGGGGACCACTAATTGAGTCCTATTGCCACTAATTGCACTTGCATGCATCAGTTTAGGAGCCTCCTAAATCAATCCCTACAATTTAGGAGCCACTGGGAGTGCCGAAACCAACCAAGGTCAGTTCAGTTCAGTTGGTGACTAGTCAAGCTAAGTTAGGAGTCAGTGACATTCAGTTCTAGTCCTCCACATTCAGTTAGCACTAGGTTTGCATGGCTGCATTCAGGAGGGGCGCATTTCTCACCTACCAGAGTCAGTTAGCCTTAGTCAACACTGAATGTAACACTTGAGTTGTGTTTTAGAACTCCGATGAACTCCGATTATGGTTTAGACAAGTTCAGTTAACAATTGATTCCTCCCAGTGATTTAGACAAGGTTTTAGTTACCTACAGTCAACTAGAGTCTAATCAATTCGAATTTCCTCATGTGGATTTGAATTTCATGTGGCTATTTAAGCCATTATACTTCATTGTAATTATTATCTAATTACCTTTTTATTAATGAAAGCATTCACAGCTACAAGCCATTTTTGCACTATTCCATTCTTCAATTGCTGAGTAAATTGTGTGATCTATCTTGTGAGTTGTGTGTTTGTCCACAGATCTATGTGCTCAATTTAATATGGTGTTCATTGTTTGTAGCAACTTGTTGTTTGGTTTTGGAAAAGAAATGGTAGAGTTCGTAAGGTCGTCCTTAGTGATAACCCTTAGGGTTTCACATGTGAACTAGGACTCTTGTAAAAACATTTGAGGGTAAATGTAAACTGTTCCAAGGTTTTTAAAAAATGTTTGTTTAAACTTGTTGAGGAAATTTGCAGGAAACAACAGCAAGGGATTATCCCCAATCAACATTCCCAACTATCCCGTGACTGTTTCGTATGGGGAATCCGTCCGGTTTGCAGTCCGGCTACCATAGGTCAAAGTAACACAAACAAAGGTTTTACTGGTTGCGGGCCGGTCCATCATGTATATTTTTTGTATTTTTTGACTTAAGTATGATATGAAAATGCCTATTTAACCATCCAGGGTGATAAAGGATGCAAGGAGCATTCACAACGTGATGCACAGGTTCTTACCTCTCGTCTTAGCACTCGCAAGCATCTAAATCACATATGCAGCAATGAAGTAAAACTAACTATCTATCTACCTATCCTCGGGGAGAAAAAATGTAACTTATTTATGAGTAATGTGTATTGTGCATGTATTATAAAGAGAAATGACAGGTAGCTGATGTTTCTTCCTACAACACATGAACGATTAAAGATATTTCAACAATAAGATAGCCAATTGTTTTGTGAACAGCATGCATTACTCATGGTGGTAATTCCACAAAAACAAACCAGAAATCATTTAAACAAGAACATAGGTTCTAAGAGTAAGAACGATCTCACGGTTAATGGACAAAAGCTGGAAAAACCAAATAGTTCATCTTTCCACCATCCACAGCATAACATTTGAAAGTCCCACCAATCTTTCTCCAACAGGAAAACAATGATTCTTTATTGCAAAAAAAAATGTAGTTCTTCTTACAATATCGCTTTTAATGTCTAACTGGGAAAAAGCCCCTCTTCCTTCTAAGCCTTCTACATTTATACAAAAAGGGAGACACTGTTGGGCTGCCCAAAATAACCTTTGGGCTTCCCAACTCTTCACCTCCAACGCTTCACTTTTCTCAAATGTTTTTACAAAATTGTTACATATTACAAAAGTGACCAATCTTTTACGAGGAGGGTCGCACTTGGGTGTCCAGAAACTTCTTCCATGCCAAAGCTTCAGAGGCGATGCCTTCAAAGGCACAAGGTTCTAGAAACTGAATATTGATCTCAAACTTCATAGCCTGGTTCTTTATAGCCTCAATTCTGGCTGTGCTCAACCGAAGTTGATCCTCCAAAAGCTGCACACTAATGGCTTAATGATCTACTTCACTCCTCAAGATCTGATCATCCAGAGCTTTGATATCCTGTACTTTTGCTTCCTCCTCCTGATATCTCTTTTGCAACATCTCCACAAATGAGTTGTGGTACGGGAAAACCTCAAGCCTCCGTTCGGCCTCTATTTGGAACCGGTTGTAGGTAATAAGGAGCCTTCTGAAAAAATTTGTGCATGCTCCTTTCATCTTTTTAACATCTTTCTTGAAATCCTCTACGGTATTTATAGAAAATTTTAGTAAGTTATAGTCCTGCTTGAGGGCCTGTTGATCCTTTGATGGCAGTTCTGCTAGAGTTTCTTCCTTGTTTTCCAGCCTTGCCATCCTCACAGTCAGGACTTCAAGGAAATCTTGAGATCTATCAACGAAATAAGAGGAGGTCTCGAGGATTTCCTCCAATCAGCCATCTATCTGCAGCACTTTGCACCTTTCCTCTTCTATGGCATTCTGTAGTTGCAGCATCTTGGCCTTTTGGCCAGCACATGCTCCTTGAAGGGTTGTAGATTGACCTGCTGCTCTCTTGCTTCTTCTAGAGCAGTTGTTAGAGAAGTGACCTGCTCTTGAAGCTTCTTTTCCTGTTCTTGGGCGTGCATCTCACTGGCCTCCAATATGATCTTTTGCTACTCTAAATCTTCTACCTTTCCCAGCAGCTGTTCCTTTTCTATCTTTAGCTCTTGATATTCTTTCTGCACTTTCTCTAGGCATCCTTATGCAGTTTCACTATCTTGTTTCACTGCTTGGAGGAGCTGCAGTTCCTCCTTTGAAGATCTCATTTCTTTTTTCATGTCTTCATATTTCCTTTTTAGCCTATTGCTTTCCTCTCTCTCTTTCCTCATTGTGTCTTTCAATTGAGTAGAGGACTTCTTGGATTGCTCCAAGTCTGTCATAATCTTATGCACATTATCTTTGGAAGCATGAATCGGTGCTTCTCCGGCTCTAATGGTGAATCTAGGGTCTTGGTCTGTTCCAAATACAACAGGTGTATCCGTTATCATTTTCCTAGGTAGACCTCCCATTTCAATCTTCCTTTCTGTTCTCTTCACTATCCTCTGTGTCACCTTGTCATAGAAAACAGTATTGAAATCAGGGATCTCTTCCCCTTTTTTCTGTACAAAGGGGACCAGCTTCAGTGTAGGAACCACAGATTGTCTAGATGTGCTGGCAACAGGTACTTCTGGGTCCTGAATCTCGGGGTTCTCCATGTCCTGGGTCTGCCCTCCAGCTGTGTCAGAGGCTGACTGTTCTGTCTGTGTCTGTGTCAGCTTTAGCCTCTCTGCCTCTTGTTTCTGTAGCTCTTCATCAAGCTTCGTTTTCTTTTATTCTTCTTCATTTCTTCTGTCTTCCTCTGCTTTTCTAGCTGCCTCTTGCGCAACTTTTCTTTTCTCTTCTTCTTCACCCTGCAGCTTCTTGTGCCAACCTTTGGGATTCCTCATTTCTTCTCTTGGCTTCTTCCTCAGCTTTTGCTTGTTCATCTCCCTTCCCACCTTTGGTGATTATATTTTTCTTGAACCTTCTCCTCAAGGCTATCATGTTCAATGCACTTCGGAAGACAGATTCTTCTCTATCCCAATGGTGGGTGTACTCAAAATGGACGTTGTTTTCTTTGCAATGTTCAGCTACTTTACCGTGGGAGTCATTTCGATGGAACGACATCTCGCAAAAATGAAGCCTTTCTAATTCTTCTACAAACTCATCAGCTTTTTTCACTCTGGTAAACCGGTAACTTTCTAACTTGAAGGGAAAAAGAGGATAGGCAGCCTTCTTATGCTCAAATAGGAATCTCTCTATGCCATCCAAGAAGACCTACCTAACCGCCTCCTTGTGAATGATGTAGTCAGTGGCGTATTTGGGTAGTAGGGAAGGTGCTCTTGAACCTCCAAACATCCTGAAGTAAAGGCCATCCTCAGTCAGATAGTAGTCTGCATATTCTTCCATTACTTGCAGCACCTCCTCTGACATGCAAGCACACTCTTTCAAGAAGATGAGCGTATACAGTGGCATGATGAAGTGTTCACAGACTTCTCGATAATGGCTGTGGTACTTGTGCGCCCACAGTGGTTTATATGCAGAATAGACAGGCGTTATTTCCCTATCCCAGATGCACCTGAGGCCGGGGAAAGGCTGATTGCACAATATACAATCGACAAGTATGGAGCTCATATATAATTCAGACCTTTTTGGGATACTCCACCCAAGGCTGAGGCCAAGCAGGTAGAGAGACTGTTTGATACAATGTTGGCCGAGTTGAAAATGGTCGCCTGGGTTGCAACATAAAAAATGATTGGCATCCATTCCAATTTGAAGAACCTGCCATGAGCTCTTCCAAAACTCCTGTTGAGCATTAAAGCTATGAACCTGTATGGGGCCCTTAAGCTTTCTATATCATACTCTCCCGTAGCCCTGGTTCTAAAATGCTTTCCTGATAGCAGCATTCTTTTAAGGGTTTCTACAAGGTCCATTCTAATGTTATTCAACCAATCATCAGACATAAATATTTGCGCTTCTGGCAGGTGGTAGGCCAGAGCTACATATCCTCGGCTATATGCGGCATAGCCCTATTTTTCAACATTCTCTAGGATCATCGTTGTTACATCTGCTCAGGGAATAATCCAACCAATTACTTCAGAGCATGGGAAAAGCTATGGTCTGGTGGCAATCTTCATCAGTTAAGATCTATCGATATTGGCATATATGCCCTCTTCTTCCAGGCCCATATCCGGCACCGCCCAGCGTGTGATCAGCCTGTAAATCTCTCCCCATTGGTACTCGGGCTCCACACCAGATATACACTTGGTGTCTTCGTATATGTATTCTGTTTTGGTAATGACTTCCACTTCGAGCTCCTCCTCGACCACAGGGGCCTCCTTCTTTTGCCTTTTTGACATTGTGAGTTCGAAATCTTCCTGCCATATATGAAATTGTAAACATTAAGCCATTTACAGAGAAGTTGCAACATTGAGACATCAGAATGCAGTATTTCACTTCATCTATGTTTAACATGACAGAAGTAATTAAGTGAAGCAAATATGTGCATGCATATGAGTTGAAATGGCTTAACTAACAGAATTCTGGTGAGAAATTACATCTACATTAAAATGAAGAAAATATGGGCTTGCTGTGGGTGCCATAACCATCGCGCTGCACGGAAAACCAAAGGAACTTATGCCAGCTTCTATGGTGTGCTTTCAGAAAAGAAAACTGCCTGTGCAATCTATTGTTCACATGAAACGCTGCACGGTGCTATGCAGTAATAAAATATTCAAGCTTTCAACGATGCATCTTTAAGAAAAAAACTACTGTCTGTGCAAAACTGTGGTTAAAATTGATACGCTGCGGCACTATATAACCCCTACTCGACTAGGGATCGAAAACGGCCGCGAACCGGTCACGCGGAACAACATGAAGAAATATGGCTGGGGTTTAAATGATGCGGGTAGCGCAAAAAATGGGACAAACAGTCCAAGCCCCACAGGGAGAGGCCACGAAAAACCTATTCCTACCCACAACATCATCACACAGGGCGGATTGGTGCAGACAGCTTAACGGCTGTTTGCACCAAACCCCCTCATTCACTAAACGTAGGGTGGTATAACAACGGAGGTGGGGAAAAACTACTCTACGGGTCAAAATGCCCCCACCCCCCCCCCACGGAACAACAAACCTAACCGTGGGAAAAACCACCAAACGCTCAAACGGAACGGGGAAATGCAAATACGAGCCTACCTGGCACTGCAGCGTGTAACCGGCATGGAGAGACCTGTCAAGCTCCCAAGCTCGAGACACCTAGAACGTGGGTACCGAGAACGGGGGACTGGGTGAACGCGAGCGAATGACAGAAACGACTTTGACAGTTTGCGACAGTCGAAATGGCAATAGGATAATAAAACATGTCCCGACCCCATACCTATATATAGTCAACATAACGGTGGGAAAACAATACATCGGATGACGGAAGACAAGTAGATCAGAAGTCAAAAGCATAACTCCTTCCGCAACGTTGGATGACCAAAACGCTAACCTATCCGCAAGGATAACCGAGAAAACAACAATAATGCATCAGAGCTTTAAATCATCGGAGCGGAAGCGGAACGGGAGCCGCAATGGTGGAGATACAAAAGACAAGTCATCCTGCCATAGGCAAAGTCTTTATCGGAGGAGAAACTATTAACTGATTGAAAGGGTAATGCTTTTTGTAGCCACAACAGTGGAAGAACAAAGGATAAACCACTCCGCAACACTGCCGGAACCAGAAGATAAAATTGCCAAAGGCTCGAAAAGGTAATACATTCGAAAACCGCAACGGCGAAACCGTAAAGGACGCGACCTTCCGCAACGTCAGGGTTTAAAACGACTCAACGACCGAAAGGATAGAGCTTTCCGCAGCCACAATGGCGGAAACCCCATAACTCAAGGATCGACGAAAGTAACAAAGCGGGGCCGCAAAACCAAAACAGTAATCAGGAGAGATCACAATTTGCCGTCCGCAACGGCGGAGAAAGTATCAATAAACTGCGCTGATGTAAAAACCAAAGTCAGTCGATTGAAACAAACGCATTGGAGAAAACGTAGAAGCCAAGACTTGTTATTTTGCTGCAACGGCGAGAGCATTAACCAAATCAACTTCCAATTCAAACAAGCTGAGAATGTCTCCAAAGGAAACAATCAAGTTTGATCAAACATTGGATTGTTTCAAGCGTTAGAGGAAAATCTACAACAAATGGTAGATCAATCCAAGCATTAAAAATCTTTCTAGAAAATCATTAGATCAAATCAAAGAAGAAAATCAAACTAATCCAAGCAAAGGAGGGTCCTGAAAGTTTTTGGAATTTTGGGAAAATGTTGCAGCTGCAACAATTGGCGACTACCTGGTGAAGCCCAGATTTCCGACTTAACTTGTTCCCAGTGCAAGACTGTCTGGATAGAAGCTGAAATATTTTAGATTTTTGTATTCCTAAGTTGGCCAACTCATGCGTTTAGATCATTAAGAAGTAGTCCATTCATTGGGAAATGGTAAAATCAGAAACATTTGCAAGTCTGAATAACTCTTTTTAGGCCAAATAAGTGAGATTCATTTTACCCTTGTCCTTAGGTAGCTTCAGACTTGGACACCACAGGATTGTAACATGTAGTAAACAGCATTATCCCTTTGTTCCTCATTCCCATGCCAACTGCACTTTCGTGCTATTTGAACTTTAGTTCTTGTGAGTCCTCCATTTTCCTTTCTTTCTGAATTTTATTCAAGCTCCTCTATCCATAGTGTCCTTTTGTGTGAGAGAAGAATTTGTTTTTCATCTCATGGACGGAGAGGAACTTTTGGCAACTTGAGGTTCATGCTTTTGATACTTTGCCTTGATATGTTTTTTTTTTTTTGAAATAATGGCATGGGATCATTTATATATGATATACTGTTTACCTTGCTTCCTTTCTGTGGGTATTTTGCTGTCACCCCCTTGGACATTTTAGATGTGAAATGGATGTAGCCTCGAAATAGTATTCCAGACCTCTTTTACTTCTGAGTTATTTACAGGGGTCAAGTAAGACTTCAATGAACGCATGGCCAGTTAGGAACACTGCTACTAGAGGACATTCTATGTTTTAAAGCACAGTCTTTTGCTCAAGATTTCAGTTAACTAAGAACCCTGATGTTTCCATTGCAACCAAACGTTTGCCTCTTTATTCAAAACCAAAAATAGCAACCAAAACTAAACGAAAAACAACATCAAAGCTATAAATCAAAAGAGAACAGCCTCAAATTAGTAAACAAAGAAAATAGCATCAAAGCATTAAAGAAAAATATATCAATTTATTTATGTACAAAGCAAAAGAAAGGAAAAAAAAATGCCCACTCCTGAAAATGTTTAATCCTAGGGAGTTAAGGGGTGGGCTGGATTATAGACATGAGATATCTAACCATGGTCTAGCTGTGCTATTTTTGAAATTAAACACATGTCTACTATCCTACAGTCATCCTTCTCAGCCTGAGGAAGTTGAAGGAGCTCAGTCTGAGTGTCAATCATGGAACTGGCCTTTCTTGAGGTATGATGTTTTGATCTTAAGCTCGGTTAGAAAAGCGAATGAGGACATTTTTCATCTCTCCTACTACTTTGACACCTGTTCTATCTAATTGCGTTACTTCCCAAGGTGTGGACTCTGGCTGTCCATTAATATTTTTGCAAACCTCCAGTGGCATAACATTCACCGCTGATCCAGAATCTACCAAGCAATTATGCACATTATGATTAATCATTTCTAGGGTCAAAAGAAAAGGCGGGGTGTCAGCTTTTTCTTCCCAACCTGGTTCTATGTCTTCTTCTCCTGGTTGGTTTTGAGTGGGTATATCCTTTTTAAGCTCTTCAGTTTCTTTAGTGTTTCCCGCATTAACACCTACCTATTCTTCTGCAGGTTTGACAGGATCACTGATTGGCTCGGCTTCCTAGTTGACAGTAGTGACTTCGGGCGTTTTATTTTCAATATTGACATTTATCTGTCTTTTGACATTCGATTGCAACCTTTTAATCTTCGAAATTATTGCATTGTCTCTAATTTTTAGGTCCGTATCTTTTGTTGCTATAAGTGTGCATTCAACTTTAAGAGCATTCTCTTCTGTGTTGAAAAGCGAGACACCATTCCATAAGAACATGGTATCATTATCCGGTTTTTCTATGGTCTGGTTTTTTTCTTCTTCTTTATCACTGTCTTTAGTCAATTTAGAATCCAACAACCTATTCATCACCAATGTCATCGAATTTAACCATTGAGGACACTTCTTTTCAGAATGAGGTTGTTGATGAAAAGTGCAGAAATTGTCCCCCCCCATCTCTGTTAGGTTCATTGATGCTAAATTTGGTGGAGGTATTTTCAACTGGTTGCTATCCTCTCTTTTTGGGTAGTGTGGTTTGTCAGCTTTCTGAATTTCCCTTTCTTTCTCCAGATCTATTATTCGGTTGGATAGTTTCTGAATCATCTTCAGCATTCCCTCAAACTCATATGATTGCTCCTCTTTAGGTTTAGGCAGCAGTAAGGTTCTTCTCCTGGTAGTTTTCTCTTCAGGTAGATCAGGATAATCTACTACACTTTATTTTTCAGCCTCCACCCTTTCTGCTTCTTCATAAGTCTCTACCAACGTAGGTTTGGCTTTCATCTTGGTAAACATGGCCAGCCCCAATCCTAAGGCTGAGGTATAATATTCAATTAAGACTTTGTCTGAGGGTCTGTCAGTTTCAGAAAAGTTCTTTAAGTATGTTGAAAATCTTTGAGTAAAATGATGCACCTTCTCATTCTTCTCTTTTTTTAACAAACCAAGACCTTTCATCAGTGATGCATGTGTCTTTTGGGCTGTGTACTTCCTTTTGAACACTCTTTCGAAAGTGTCCCAATCAGGAATAGAGTTTGTAGGAAGACCGAAATACCAAGATGCTACTGCCCCTTTAAGGGTATGCAGGAATAATCGACAGACAACATCTTCATATTCCCCAGCCCTTAACCCTTCTACTGCTAAATAGAAACTTTTCAAGTGGTCATCTACAACAGTCTTTTCATCAGGATCAAACTTAGGCAGCAACTTATCAAAAGATTGAGGTAGGTTATGCAACGGAGGTGTTAGGTTCAAAGGTGATCTAGCTCTCCAAGCTGGCAATGGGTTGGGATGATTCACATTTATACCAGCCATGAGCAAAGGTGAATGACCAGGAGTCTGAGTAAGGCACACAGTAAGATGAAACTGGGATTTCTTGCTTCAAAGGTAGAACCAAAACCTGTGAGGGCTTGGGTCAGGTCAAAAGCTTTCAAATATCTGATGGTGGGGTAATCTTGGGAAAATAGGTTTCCACGGCTAGCCATACACTGGAGACCCTCCTTCTAGCACCAAAACTGTTGAGGCCTAAAAATTCACAGGCAACAACAGCAACAAATTCTCCCCAGTCAACGTTCCCAACTAGCCCGTGACTGTTTGGTACAGGGAATCCGTCCGGTTTGGAGTCCATCTATCGTAGGTCAAATTAACACAAACAAAGGTTTTACCGGTTGCGGCCCAGTCCACCGTGTATATTTTTTGTATTTTTTGACTTAAGTATGATATGCAAATTCCTATTTAACCATGCAGGGTGATAAAGGATGCAAGGAGCATTCACAACGTGATGCGCAGGTTCTTACCTCTCATCTTAGCACTCACAAGCACCTAAATCACATATGCAGCAATGAAGTAAAACTAACTATCTATCTACCTATCCTCGGGGAGCAAAAATGTAACTTATTTATGAGTAATGTGTATTGTGCATGTATTATAAAGAGAAATGACAGGTAGCTGATGTTTCTTCCTACAACACATGAACGATTAAAGATATTTCAACAATCAGATAGCCAATTTTTTTATGAACATCATGCATTACTCATGGTGGTAATTCCACAAAAACAAAACAAAAATCATTTAAAAAAGAACATAGGTTCTAAGAGTTAGAACGATCTCACGGTTAATGGACAAAAGCTGGAAAAAAAAAATAGTTCATCTTTCCGCCATCCACAGCATAACATTTGAAAGTCCCACCAATCTTTCTCCAACAGGAAAACAATGATTCTTTATTGCAAAAAAAAGTAGTTCTTCTTACAATATCGATTTTCATGTCTAACTGGGAAAAAGCCCCTCTTCCTTCTAAGACTTCTACATTTATACAAAAAGGGCGAGACTGTTGGGCTGCCCAAAATAACCTTTGGCCTTCCCAACTGTTCACCTCCAATGTTTCACTTTTCTCAAATGTTTTTACAAAATCGTTACAAATTACAAAAGTGACCAATATTTTACGAGGAGGGTCCCGCTTGGGTGTCCAGAAACTTCTTCCATGCCAAAGCTTCAGAGGCGATGCCTTCAAAGGCACAAGGTTCCAAAAACTGAATGTCGATCTCAAACTTCACAGCCTGGTTCTTTATAGCCTCAATTCTGGCTGTGCTCAACTGAACCTGATCCTCCAAAAGATGCACATTGATGGCTGAAAGATCTACTTCACTCCTCAAGATTTGATCATCCAGGGCTTTGATATGCTGTACTTTCGCTTCCTCCTCCTGATATCTTTTCTGCAACATCTCCACAAATGAGTTGTGGTCCGGGAAAACCTCAAGCCTCCGTTCGGCCTCTATTTGGCACTGGTTGTAGGTAATAAGGAGCCTTCTGAAAAACTCTGTGCATGAACCTTTCGTCTTTTTAACATCTTTCTTGAAATCCTCTACGGTATTTATAGCAAATTCTAGTAAGTCATAATCCCGCTTGAGGGCCTGTTGATCCTTTGATGGCAGTTCTGCTAGAGTTTATTCATTGTTTTCCAGCCTTGCCATCCTTGCAGTCAGGACTTCAAGGACGTCTTGAGATCTATCAATGAAATAAGAGGAGTTCTCTAGGATTTCCTCCAATCGGCCATCTATCTGCAGCACTTTGCACCTTTCCTCTTCTATGGCAGTCTGTAGTTGCAGCATCTTGGCCTTTTGGTCTAGCACATGCTCCTTGAAGGGTTGTAGATTGACCTGCTAATCTCTTGCTTCTTCTAGAGCAGTTGTTAGAGAAGTGACCTGCTCTTGAAGCTTCTTTTCCTGTTCTTGGGCATGCATCTCACTGGCCTCCAAGATGATCTTTTGCTGCTCTAAATATTCTACCTTTCCCAGCAGCTGTTCCTTTTCTATCTTTAGCTCTTGATATTCTTTCTGCACTTTCTCCAGGCATCCTTGTGCAGTTTCACTAGCTTGTTTCTCTGCTTGGAGGAGCTGCAGTTCCTCCTTTGAAGATCTCATTTCTTTTTTTATGTCTTCATATTTCCTTTTTAGCCTATTGCTTTCCTCTCTCTCTTTCCTCAATGTGTCTTTCAATTGAGCAGAGGACTTCTTGGATTGATCCAAGTCTGTCATGATATTGTGCACATTATCTTCAGAAGCATGAATCAGTGCTACTCTGGCTCTAATGGTGAATCTATGGTCTTGGTCTGTTCCAAATACAATGGGTGTATCCGTTATCATTTTCCCAGGTAGACCTCCTATTTCAATCTTCCTTTCTGTTTTCTTCACTATCCTCTTTGTCTCCCTGTCATAGAAAACAGTATTGAAATCAGGGATCTCTTCCCCTTTTTTCTGTACAAAGGGGACCAGCTTCAGTGTAGGCACCACAGATTTTCCAGATGTGCTGGCAGTAGGTACTTCTGGGTCCTGAATCTCAGGGTTCTCCATGTCCTGGGTCTGCCCTCTAGCTGTGTCAGAGGCTGACTGTTCTGTATATGTCTGTGTCAGCTTTAGCCTCTTTGCCTCTTGTTTCTGTAGCTCTTCATCAAGCTTATTTTTATTTTCTTCTTCTTCATTTCTTCTATCTTCCTCTGCTTTTCTAGCTGCCTCTTACGCAACTTTTCTTTTCTCTTCTTCTTCTCCCTGTAGCCACCCTACAACTTCTTATGCCAACCTTTGGGCTTCCTCATTTCTTCTCTTGGTTTCTTCCTCAGCTTTTGCTTGTTCATCTCCCTTCCCACCTTTGGTGATTATCTTTTTCTTGAACCTTCTCCTCAAGGCTATCATGTTCAGTGCACTTCGGAAGACAGATTCTTCTCTATCCCAATCGTGGGTGTACTCAAAATGGACGTTGTTTTCTTTGCAATGTTCAGCTACTTTACCATGGGAGTCATTTCAATGGAATGGCATCTCACCAAAATGAAACCTTTCTAATTTTTCTACAAACTCATCATCTTTTTTCACTCTGGTAAACCGGTAACTTCCTAATTTGAAGGGCAAAGGAGGATAGGCAACCTTCTTATGCTCAAATAGGAAGCTCCCTATGCCATCCAAGAAGACCTGCCTAATTTCCTCCTTGTGACTGATGTAGTGAGTGGCGTATTTGGGCAGCATGGAAGGTTCTCTTGAACCTCCAAACATCCTGAAGTAAAGGCCATCCTCAGCCAGATAGTAGTCTGCATATTCTTCCATTACTTGAAGCGCCTCCTCTGACATGCAATCACACTCTTTCAAGAAAATGAGCGTATACAGTGGCATGATGAAGTGTTCACAGAATTCTTGATAATGGCTGTGGTACTTGTGCGCCCACAATGGTTTATATGCAGAATAGACAAGCATTCTTTCCCTATCCCAGATGCACCTAAGGATGAGGAAAGGTTGATTGCACAATATACAATCGACAAGTATGGAGCTCATATAGAATTCAGACCTTTTTTGGGATACTCCACCCAAGGCTGAGGCCAAGCAGGCAAAGAGACTGTTTGATACAATGTTGGCCCAGTTGAAAATGGTCCCCTGGGTTGCAACATAAAAAATGATTGGCATCCATTCCAATTTGAAGAACCTACCATGAGCTCTTCCATTAAAGCTATGAACCTGTATGGGGCCCTTAAGCTTGTTGTATCATACTCTCCCGTAGCCCTGGTTCTAAAATGCTTTCCTGATAGCAACATTCTTTTAAGGGTTTCTACAAGGTCCACTCTAATGTTATTCAACCAATCATCAGACATAAATATTTGCGCTTCTAGCAGGTGGTAGGCCAGAGCTACATATCCTGGGCTATATGCAGCATAGCCCTGTTTTTCAACATTCTCTAGGATCATCGTTGTTACATCTGCTCAGGGAAGAATCCAACCAATTACTTCAGAGCATGGGAAAAGCTCTGGTCTGGTGGCAATCTTCATCAGTGAAGATCTCTCGATATTGGCATATATTCCCTCTTCTTCCAGGCCCATATCTGGCACCTCCCAGCGTGTGATCAGCCTGTAAATCTCTCCCCATTGGTACTCGGGCTCCACACCAGATATACACTTGGTGTCTTCGTATATGTATTCTGTTTTGGTAATGACTTCCACTTCAGGCTCCTCCTCGACCATAGGGGCCTTCTTCTTTTGCCTTTTTGACATTGTGATTTCGAAATCTTCCTGCCATATATGAAATTGTAAACATTAAGCCATTTCTAGAGAAGTTGCAACATTGAGACATCAGAATGCAGTATTTCACTTCATCTATGTTTAACATGACAAAAGTAATTAAATGAAGCAAATATGTGCATGCATATGAGCTGAAATGGCTTAACTAACAGAATTCTGGTGAGATATTACATCTACATTAAAATGAAGAAAATCTAGGCTTGCTATGGGTGCCATAACCACTGCACTGCACGGAAAAATAGAGGAACTTATGCCAGTTTCTATGGTGCGCTTTTAGAAAAGAAAACCGCTTATGCAATCTATTGTTCACATGAAACGTTGCACGGTGCTATGCAGTAATAAAATATTCAAGCTTTTGACGATGCGTCTTTAAGAAACAAACTACTGTCTGTGCAAAACTGTGGTGAAAACTGATACGCTGCGACGCTATATAACCCCTACCCGACTAGAGATCAAAACCGGCCGTGAACCGGTTGCGCGGAACAACATGGAAAAATATGGCTGGGTTTTAAATGATGCAGGTAGCGCAAAAAATGGGACAAACAGTCCAAGCCCCACAAGGAGAGGCCACGGAAAACCTATTCCTACCCACAACATCATCACACAAGGTGGATTGGTGTAGACAGCTTAACGGTCGTCTGCACCAAACCCCCTCATTCACTAAGCGCAGGGTGGTATAACAACGGCGGTGGGGAAAAACTACTCTGCGGGTCAAAATTCCCCCCCCCCCCCCCCCCCCACGGACAGCTATGCTACAACATCCATAATATATACATGTAATTACGGGGTGAAGAAAAATAGCCGCAACAAACTTAACCGTGGGAAAAACCACCAAACGCTCAAACGGAACGGGGAAAGGAAAATACGAGCCTACCTGGCACTGCAGCGTGTAACCGGCGTGGAGAGACCTGTCAAGCTCCCAAGCTCAAGACACCTAGAACGTGGGTACCGAGAACGGGGGACCGGGCGAACGCGAGCGAATGACAACAAAGACTTTGACAGTTTGCGACAGTCGAAATGGCAATAGGATAATAAAACATGTCTCGACCCCATACCTATATATAGTCAACATAATGGTGGGCAAACAATACATCGGGTGGCGGAAGACAAGTAGATCGGAATTCAAAATCATAACTCCTTCCGCAACGTCGGATGACCAAAACGCTAACCTATCCATAGGGATAATCGAGAAAACAACAATAACGCGTCGGAGCTTTAAATCATCAGAGCGAAAGCGGAACGGGAGCCGCAACGACGGAGATACAAAATACAAGTCATCCTGCCATAGGAAAAGTATTTATCGGAGGAGAAAATATTAATTGATCGTAAGGGTAATGCTTTTCACAGTCACAACGGTGGAAGAACAAAGGATAAACCACTCCGCAACACTACCGGAACTGGAAGATAAAACTGCCAAAGGCTTGGAAAGGTAATACATTCAGAAACCACAACGGTGGAACCGTAAAGGACGTGACCTTCCGCAACATCGAGGTTTAAAATGACTCAACGGCCGGAAGTATAGAGCTTTCTGCAGCCGCAACAGCGGAAACCCCATAACTCAAGGATCGACGAAAGTAACAAAGTAGGGCCGCAAAACCAAAACAGTAATCGGGAGAGATCACAATTTGCCGTCTGCAACAGCAGAGCAAGTATTAATAAACTGCGCCGATGTAAAAACCAAATTCAGTCGATTGAAAAAAACGCATCGGAGAAAACGTAGAAGCCAAGACTTGTTATTTTGCTGCAATGGCGGGAGCATCAACCAAATCAACTTCCGATTCAAACAAGATGAGAATGTATCCAAAGGAAACAATCAAGTTTGATCAAACAGTGGAACATTTCAAGAGTTAGAGGAAAATCTAAAACAAATGGTAGATCAATCCAAGCATTAGAAATCTTTCTAGAAAATCATTAGATCAAATGAAAGAAGAAAATCAAACTAATCCAAGCAAAGGAGGGTCCTGAAATTTTTTGGAATTTTGGGAAAATGTTGCAGCTACAACAAAACTGTAATACATTATTTGAAAGATTCCTTAGCCTTTTTGTTCAGCTCCGTAACTTTTTTGTGGCTACAAATATGTTAAGAAATTTTTGGTTTTATGAATAAGACAATATGGGGACCGTTGGTTAATTTCTTGATAATTTTAAAAGACTCTGTTTAATAATTCTTTTTTCTTTAAATGGCAGAGCTTACAACCATAGTGTAATTATCTATTTAGCATTTGTTTTCCTTTGGTATTTTCGAATGCACAGTGCATTAATCTTGGTAAAAGGTTTTCAACGTTTTTGTTTTAATCCTATTCATGCACTTGGTATCGTAAAAGACTTAGCCTAGGGTTTTGGTTTTTAATAAACAGTTTTGGTATTTTAGGTTATCTTCATACTTCGGTTTTTGGTATAAATAGTAGTTAAATTATAATAGTTTTCTTTTTAATTGGAAAAGTTGGAAATCTATCCTTTGATTTACTTAACTGTTGGATAAATATTTTGGGCGATAAGAATTAGACCTTATCTGAAATATACAATTGACTATTTTAAATTAATTGCTAGCTGTGGTAATCTTCTTGTTCTGTAAATGGATATAAAGTATTGTATTAATGAGTAGGATTTTAGAAGATCAGTTTAAAATGTTAATAATAGTATTATTGTTATACTGTATGTCTACAGTTTTGTTTCCTAAGTACTTAAGGTACTATAATACAATAGGCATTATAATTCTAACCAAAAATCAGTCTTTTGACTGAACATCTTGAACTTCTATGCTAGATGTTAAAAAGAATAGTTTGAGGTTAGTACAAAAGTTAAAATAGTTGCTAAATCATTTAAATATGCATTATTTAATTTAATATAACTAGAATACTTGTTTATAATTTAGGTATTTAGCATTGGAATGATGAATGGTTTTATTTTACTAGGTGTAAATAAATAGTTTGTATTACAGTAATTATTATTGTGTTATACTATTCACAGTTTTAATGACTGTGTGACAAAATCTTACTATAATGGATTCTATGTAAAATCTTAAATTCGATAACAGTTTTAGATCATTTAATCCATGTATAATCATTCATATTCACCTCTAAACAAGCCTTCTGTACTAGAGTACTTCATCGTAAGATAAGTGGAAAAATGCAGAAAGTAATTTTACTCATTAATCAATCATTTTTAATTCCAGTCATTTATTCATATAACCATTTACAAGTAATCTTTCCTAATTAAATGTAGACTTACGCATTCTACTAACAGCTTCAAAATATCTAAGTACTAATAGAAAAACTAAACATGACTACTTTCATTCCAGTAATTTAATTTGAAAGAAATAAATAAGATAACACAATGGAACTTGGTAATTTGTAGAAGAGACAAACAACCCAAGGAGCCCATTCCACCCAACCGTTTCTTGAAGATAGCTCAACTTCTTGTCTTAGGACCCCCGAGCCTATCCACTAATCCACTAGGATGAATGCACTATGTGAAGAATGGGACTTGATACCCCTGCAAATCAATAGAAGTACTTAACATCAATACTTCTGTCCTCAGCAGTAAAGAACTCAGCTATCAAGCTACACTAGTTATGAATGCAGTCTTAAACACTCAATCCACGTCTAACTTTCCCCTCATCGAATATCTTATGCTCTCTTTTCTCAACTTCAAAAATTTCACAAGGTAAAGAATGAACAAGCTCCTGCTGAATTTGATGGATAGATATATGCATGCCTAGGTCTTTTGGTCAGTTTTTCAATTAATGAGACACCTGCTTTGTTCCACTTTCTTGGGAAACGTGACCACAAAATTAGGGAAGTTTTCTCATGCAACAACTAGAAGTGATTGAGGATGCTGCCATGTGTCAGTTTGCTCACACCCCAGTATATTCCTCCTGGTGGGTTAGTGGACACTCATTCAATAGCCTCCTTAAGCTAATTGTCTTATCTTTTATTTATTAAATAATAAAATATTCAACATAATTAATTACAGTGATCCTTGGCCCCACTTGGTCAATAGTTATAAAATTTACAACAAAAGTAAAATATCATGTTTTTTTAAACATAAAATGTTATTGAAATTAGGGTACGTGACATAAACCCCCCCTTAAGTCCAACATCATCCTCGATGTTGCTTTATTCATCATCCTTAGAGCTTCCCTGGAACAGAATTGGATATGCTGCCCGCATATGACTCTCCAATTCCTAGGTTGCTTCTTCTGGAATAAGGTACTTCCATTGCACCTTCACCTGTCCAACGGTGCGATTTCGAAGTAGGATTTCCCTCTTGTTAAGGATATAGTCAGGTTCCACCAAAAAATCTCCTTCGGGCTCCACCTGTACATCATTCCAATTTATCACATGAGTAACATCGTGTACATATATTTTTAAAACATAAATATGAGAAACATTATGAACTTTAAGATTCAGTGGTAAGTCCAATTGGTATGCCACCAGTCCAACTCTGGACAATATTTTGAAAGGCCCATAGTACCTGGCTACTAGCTTAGGACAACTCCCTAATTTTAAGGAACTTTTTTTAGGTTTTACCTTAATGAAAACATGTTCGCCCACCTGGAACTCTTTCTGAGTTCGTTTAAGATCCACTTGACTCTTCTATTTATCTTGTGCAACCTTTAAATTACCTTATACCTTCTTCACGATTAATTCCATTTCCTTTTATAACTCAGGTCCTAGTATTAACCTGTCAACGAGGTTACTCCATGAGATGGGAGTATTGCATTTTCTACCATACAGAATTTCAAATGGGCTGAACTTTGCTGAAGGTCGGTAGTGATTGTTGTATGCAAACTCAACCAATTGGAAGTAGTTCTCCCATTTACTTGGATGTTCTCTTACGTACATCCTTAACATATCCTCCAAAATTTGATTTACCCTTTTTGTCTACCCATCTGTTTGTGGATGAAAAGATGTACTGAAATTTAAAGTAGTATCTAGACCTTTAAATAAAGATTTCCAGAAATTTCCCGTGAATTTAGAGTCCCTGTCAGAAATTATAACTTTTGGAATTCCATGCAAACGAAAATTTTGTTTTATAAATATTTCAGCAATATTAGCATCCTTATGAGTGATCTTTATTGGTATAAAATGGGCTTCCTTACTGATTTTGTCAACAACTACCATTATCAAATCATTATGGTTCTAATTTTTAGGCAAACCTATCATTAGAGGAAATTTGAGGTCTAAAATGGGCCTCCTAAGGAAAATAATAAAATAATAGTTAAAGTAATAAAATAATAGTTAAAATAATGAAATAATAGTTATTAATTTTGGAGGAAGAATGAAAAAAACTACTTTTTTAATTCGTATTTTCGACATATCTCTCTGTATTTTTACTCAAATTCCAAGTGGGAGAGCTCGTTGGATGCAGAATTTAATTCCACATCCAATGAGTACCCACACTGCATACTTTTGACAGACCTCGCTACCCCAAAAATAAGAAATACATGAAAAAATGTGATGACGACATCATCATCATGTTTTTTCATGTATTTCTTATTTTTGGGGTAGCAGGGTCTGTCAAAAGTATGTAGTGTGGGTACTCACTGGATGCAGAATTAAATTATGCATCCAACGAGCTCTCCTGCATTGAATTTGAGTAAAAACAAACAGAGATATGTTGAAAATACAAACAAAAAAATTAGTTTTCTTTTATGACAAATATGTCAATTCAACCATTATGGTTGACTCATTTTATTGAAATTCTATTGGTTCCTGAATTCCAACTCACAAAATTTATGGTTGGTGCGTTTTCTTATAAGTCCCATTTTAGACCCCAAATTTCCTCTAATGAATGAAATCAATGCTGATTATTTCCCATTTCGAGATAGGAATTGGTAGTGGCTATAATAAATCGGCTGGATGCTGATGTTAAGTATTAAACTGTTGACATTCAAAACATCTAGCAATATATTCTTCCAACTCATTCTTCATATTCGACCAAAAGTAATATTTCTGTAACATAGTTATTGTCTTTTGATAGCCAGGGTGTCCAGAATAAGGACTTTTATGTATTTCATTTAAAAGCAACAACTTAATTTTAGGTACATTAGGTATATACAACCTATTTTTATAAAGTATTAACCCTTTCTCATTTAAGCTGTAACACGTTTTTAAACTTTCAGTTACATTTTCTGTCACTTTAGCTTGCAATTTTCAGTAGTTTTCATCCAATTTTACTACTGCTTTGAGTTGATCTTCTAAATCTGTTTTGTAAGTACCGATTGCTACCATAAAATTTAATCTTACATTTCTGCTCAGAGCATCAACTACTTTATTTTCCTTCCCCTTGATATGTTGGATCTCAAAATCATATTCGCTAAGGAAAGCTAGCCACCTAGTTTTCGTTGCATTTAAATTTGGTTGATCCAACATATACTTTAAACCTTTATTGTCTATCATTAAAATACTTTTTCGCCCGATCAAGTGATGGTGCCACATATTTAATGCATGTATCATGGAAGCCAATTCTAGATCGTAAGTAGCATAATTTTTCTCGTGAATTTTAATTTTCCTGGACTCGTACGCTATTACGTGTCCTTCTTGAGTTAAGACCCCACCAAGGCCATCGTTGCATGCATCAGTGCATACAAGAAAATCCTTGTTAGGATCCGTAATTATTAAAATCAGTGTAGTAGTTAATAATTCTTTTAATTTCTTAAAACCCTCTTCACATTTTTTATCCCATACAAATTTCTTCCCCTTCTTCAGTAGAGAAGTTATGGGATTCATGATCCTTGAGAAACCCTCAATGAACCTTCGATAATACCCGGTGATCCCCATGAATGACCATACATCAATCACATCCTTTGGGACCGGCCATTCGTTAATTGATTTTATCTTATCTCGATCAACCGAGATCCCATCTTTAGTTATTACATGACCTAAGTATTGTATTTTATCTTTGAAGAAGTCGCATTTACTGAACTTGGCATAAAGCTGATGTTCCCTTAACACTTGTACAATGATTTTTAAATGTTCCTCATTATATTCTTTAGTATTAGAATAGCTTAGGATATCATCAATAAATAATACTACAAACTTATCTAGATATTTATGTAATACGTTTTTCATTAAACACATGAAGACTGTCGGGGCATTAGTTAGCCCAAATGGCATGACAACAAACTCATAGTGACCATATTGGGTCCTAAAAGCCGTCTTGAAAATATCCTCATCCTTAATCCAGACTTAATGATAATTGGATCTTAAGTCAAATTTTGAAAATACTGTTTCTCCGCTTAACTGATCGAATAGGTCATCTATACGGGGCAACAAGTATCTATTTTTAATTGTCATTTTGTTAAGCGGACGATAGTCAATGCATAAGCACAGAGTTCCGTCCTTCTTTTTAACAAAAATGACTGGTGCTCCCCATGGAGACACACTTGGTATTATATACTTCTTATCTATCAGTTCTTTTAATTGCAATTTTAGTTCATTAAGTTCCAGGATATTCATCTGGTAAGGAGATTTTGAGTTAGGCACCGCACCAGGTACCATCTCAATAGTGAAATCTAGCTCCCTTTTCGGAGGCAATCCCAGAATTTCCTCCGGAAATACATCCGAATAACCTCTCATAATTGGTGTATCTTCTAATTTTAGTTTGTCTTATTTATTAATGTGTTCTTCATTAGTTATAGTTACAACAAAATCTTTACATCCCTTTTGAACAACCCTTTTTAGTTGTAAGGAAGAAATATGTCCGATTGTTGTTTTCCTAGGGATTCCTTTTACTCTTACCGTTTCTCCTTTGTTATTTAAACAGGTAAAAGTTTTATCAAAACAATTTAACACTACTCGATGCTGTTCCAACCGATCCATTCCAATTAATACATCATAGGATCCTAATGGAAGTACATTCAGTTTTACAGAAGTTTCAAACTGATTCATCATTAATGTACAATCTTTCACAAAATCAATTACTTTTCTTTTTGCTCTGATAGCTAATTGAACCAGCCATGACTTTGCAAATTTTTGTACTAGTAGTTTACTTTTCTCTACTAAACTGGGAGAGACATAACTTAGGATAGCCCCTGGCTCAATTAAAATATAAATGGGTTTATGGTTCATCACACCTTCTACTTCCACCATAAAAGTTTGATATTCAACTTGTCCGTTTTCCAGCACTGCATTGATTCTGGGAATCCCTCTTACTAAATCACCAACCGTTGTTTCTTTCTGCACAACATGAATGTTTTTGATGGTCTTCTTTTTGTTAGGATAGACTGATGCATAGTGAGGTCCCTGTCAATCCCAACATTTTATTGGTTCCTTACGTTCATTATTTTTAACATAATTACTGTGATTATTTGTAAATTCTTTATTTCTTGTCACAGTAGGGTTTTGTTGTGGGTTACCTTTTGAATTACTTCCTTGAAAGTTTCTATTAGGAATATTGTGTGAGTTATTATGCCCAAAATTTTGATTAGGTGTGAAATTTTTCTTCCTTGATTCAAAATTATTATTAGGCCTTTTTGTTTTCCAGTTTGACATGTTCTCCCTTTTCCGGTTCTACTCATAGCAAAAATATGCTTTATGCATGGCCTCTTCAAGGGTCTTGGGATTATCATATTCAATTCTGTCTTTAATATGAAAATGTAAACAACTCAAAAACCGTTGTACCTTGGGTTTTTTATCAACAATATAAGGCACATATCGCAGTAAGCTTAAAAATTTACTATTAACTCTTTCATACTCATGGTTCCCAACCTTAGGTCATAAAATTCTTTAGCCCATTCCTCGTAATATTGCTCCAACGGAAATTTCTTTTAAAGTACTTCTTAAAAGTGCTCCAGTATATATTTTTCTCTTTTATGTCCTTAACTCGTTTTATGTCCTGCCACCAGATGTCAACTTTTCCAGTTAATTTATATATTTCCATCCTTGCTTTTAACTAATTTGAATAATTATATATCTGAAATTACTTTTTCATTCTGAACAGCCATGCTTCGGCTTCCTCTCCTTTTTTTGTTTCACCATTAAAAGTTGGTGGTTTACCCAGAAATCTTTTCATAAGGCTTGTATTTCTTCTTTCTAGAGATTTAGTTACTCTCACTACTGTCACTAGAATTCTGGTGTTTCTTTCTGTGTGAATTATCGTTAATTTTAGAAGAAGAATTGCTTTCAATTTCAGAGTATTTTGACCTTTTACTCTTATGTTAATAGGACATAGTGTCAGATTATATCTGTTTATCATTTTCTTTGTTATAAAACTTTTCCAACAGTATTTGATTCAACTCCTCCTGAGCTCTTAGGATTCTTTCATTTTCTTTTTTAACAGACTCTATTTGAGTTTTTAGATCCTTAACTCTTTGCAGTAATTCAGATGAGTTATTAGTTATATCTTCTTTAGCAGGTTCTTTTCCAAAATTATTTTGTTCATTTAACAGGGACCTCTCTTTAGCATACTCTTCGAGTCCTTCCATACCTGCAAATCCAATTCAGAAATATTCTGTACAACAACATTTAAAAGCATAAATCAGTGTCCATACTTTTCTATTTACTTTTTGTTTACGTGTGTTGAGCCACTTCTGGCCTAGTGTCTGAAGATGGGCTTTGATACCATATGTAACATCCCAAAAAATTCAGAAAAATTAAAATTTTTCTATGTGATATTAAATGCTAAATCATATCCAGAATGTTAGTTTAGTACTTAACTTCAAACATATAGATCATGAGAAAACTTAGGAGTAATTACTAATTGGTTAACTGTAACTAAGAAGTTACTAACTTGTAAGTCACATGCCACTAATTGTACTAAATCTATAATGATTTTCAGTCTTGAATAAAATGTTTATCAAAAGTTAATGAGTTTTCAAATTATTGATTTCAAATCATTGGTTGTTTGTAAGAATGTGTATGATTATGATGGTTATTTTATTTTCTTACTGAAGGGGGCTTGAGGTTATCCCGAGGCTTACTTAGATTTTGTTAGAGCTAACACAGATCCGATGCTTGTATAAGATTCACAGGTAATAACTTACTTCTAGGTTTACGATGTAAGAATTTAAGGCTCGAAATACTAAATGAGCAAGTTAGGAAAAGATCCTTAAACTCTAGCAAGGACTAATATACCTAGGTAGTGATTTGGAGTTGATAGTGTGATTATCTGTACTTATACAAATGATAGTATATATTTATAAACTGTGTTTCTAGTTGTTTGTAAAACCAAACGCCTGAATACATTTCCAAATTGGTTTATAACTATGAATTTTAACTATGCAAATCTTAGAACTTTCCTAAGCCCTAGAATTATCATTACTATTTTTATTTAGCAGTTAGATACTAACTACAATTATAAAAAACCTAGCCTAGGCATATAACCAATGCATAAAGTAATAACTCTATCCTAGCTAGAACTTCACAATGCATATAATAGTAACTAAAAACTAGCTCAAAGCTTCAACATATAAAACCATAACTTGTTTAATTGTAAACAAAAACAATATTATTACTTTGCGTATAATAACTTGTATATAATTTTTAACAAAAGTAATAGTAATGCATTTACCATACGGCAGGGTTAACAAACAGGCTCAAAACTATATCAATACCCAAAAATGTTTCAAATGTATTTGGATCTAGGTGGTGGATGCTCACTAGGTGGAGGGTTTTGGCAATAAACCGTAGGCATATACATTCATGTTTTGACCTAAACGCGCTTTGGATTCAACCGTTTGTTGTTTTGGGAAGGAGGAGTAGGCCGACAGGCCCTCTGCATCCTCGGGTCTTTGAAATAGATGTAAAAATTGTCTTGATAGTGGTGTTAGTTAAATTTATTCTCTGTTTATTTTCCATTATTGTTCCCTTCAGACTCGTCCATGATGTTAGCAGGCTCAACATTTTAGCTGGTAATTCGTAATGAAAATTCCTCCAAGCATTTTTAATTTCTTTTACTTATTTACACCAAGGTAAATACTAATAGTTCGATGTTGTGGTTTGTTTGATGGTAGGTGAACATATACCGTTGAAGGTTGAAAACGATTTCTCTAAAGCTGAAGGGTGAGTGATGAAGGCTTGGTAAGCCTCGGTACTAACCTTGGGTACCCTTCGTTGATTGTATCTGTAGTGTTGTCGATGGTATTTGTAGTATGTTTTATTACGGTGTTCACTATTTGTAGTAGCTTGTCATTTGGTTTTGGAAAAGAAATGGTAGAGGCCGTAAGGTCATCCTTAGCGATAACCCTTAGAGTTTCACATGTGAGCTACGGCTCTTGTAGAAACATTTGAGGGTAAATGTAAACTGTTCCAAGGTTTTTAAAAAATGTTTGTTTAAACTGTAATAGATTATGTGAACGCTTCCTTGGCATTTTTGTTCATCTATATAACTTTTTCATGGCTACAAATATGTTAAGGCATTTTTGGTTTTATGAATAAGACAATGTAGTGACCATTGGTTAATTTCTTGATAATTTAAAAGACTCTGTTTAATAATTCTTTTGTCTTTAAATGACAGAGCTTACGACCATAGTGTAATTGTTTGTTTAGCATTTGTTTTCCTTTGGTATTTTAGAATGCATAATGCATTAAGCTTGGTAGAGAGTTTTCAATGTTTTTGTTGTAATCCTATTCCTGCACTCGGTATCATAAAATAATTAACCTAGGGTTTTGGTTTTTAATAAATAGTTTTGGTATTTTAGGTTATCTTCATACTTCGGTTTTTGGTATAAATAGTAGTTAAATTATAATAGTTTTCTTTTTAATTGGAAAAGATGGAAATCTATCCTTCGATTTAATTAACTGTTGGATAAATATTTTGAGAGATAAGAATTAGACCTTATCTTAAATATACAGTTGACTATTTTAAATTAATTGCTAGCTATGGTAATCTTCTTGTTCTGTAAATGGATATAAAGTATTGTATTAGTGAGTAGGATTTTAGAAGATTAGTTTAAAATGTTAATAATAGTATTATTGTTATACTGTATGTTTACAGTTTTGTTTCCTGAGTACTTAAGGTACTATAATACAGTAGGTATTATAATTCTAACCAAAAATCAGTCTTTTGACTGAACATCATGAACTTCTGTGCTAGATGTTAAAAAGAACAATTTGAGGTTAGTACAAAAGTTAAAAGAGTTGGTAAATCGTTTAACTATGCATTATTTAATGTAATATAATTAGAATACTTGTTTATAATTTAGGTATTTAGCATTAGAATGATTAATGGTTTTATTTTACTAAGTGTAAATAAATAGTTTGTATTACAGTAATTATTATTATGTTATACTATTCACAGTTTTAATGATTGTGTGACAAAAGCTTACTATAATGGACTCTATGTAAACTCTTAAATTCGATAACAGTTTTAGATCATTTTATCCATGTATAATCATTCCTGTTTACCTCTAAAGAAACCTTTTGTACTAGAGTACTTCATCGTAAGATGAGTGGAGAAATGCAGAAATGAATTTTACTCATTAATCAATCATTAAAAATGAATTTTACTCATTAATCAATCATTTCTAATTCTAGGTTCATTTATTCATATAATCATTTACAAGTAAACTTTCCTAATTAAATGCAGACTTAAACATTCTACTAATAGATTAAAAATACCTAAGTACTAATAGAAAAACTAAACATGACTACTTTCATTCTAGTAATTTACTTTGACAGATATAAATAAGATAACACAATGGAACCTGGTAATTTGTAGAAGATACAAACAACCCAAGGAGCCCGTTCCACCCAATATTTTCTTGTAGATATCTCAACTGCTTCTCTTAGGACTCTCGATTCTATCCACTTATCTGCCAGGATGAATGCACTATGTGAAGAATGGGATTTGATGCCCTTGCAAATCAACAAAAGTAATTAACAACAATACTTCTGTCCTCAGCAGTAAAGAACTCAACTATCAAGTTGCACTAGTTCTGAATGTAGTCTTAAACACTCAATCCACTTTTAACTTTCCCCTCATTGAATCTCTTGTGCTCTCTTTCTCAACTTTAGAAATTTCACAAGGTAAATAATGAACAACATCCTGCTGAATTCGATGGATAAATATATGCATGCCTAGTTCTTTTGGTCAGTTTTTCAATTAATGAGCCACATGCTCTGTTCCACTTTCTTGGGGAACATGAACAGAAAATTAGGGAAGTTGCCCCCTGCAACAGCTATAAGTGATTGAGGATGCTTACATGTGTCAGTTTGCCCAGTCTATTCCTCCTAGTGGGTCAGTGGACACTCATTCAACAGCCTCCTTAGGTTATTTGTCTCATCTTTTATTTATTAAATAATAAAATATTCAACAAGTAAAGAACTCAACTATCAAGTTGCACTAGTTCTGAATGTAGTCTTAAACACTCAATCCACTTTTAACTTTCCCCTCATCGAATCTCTTGTGCTCTCTTTTCTCAACTTCAGAAATTTCACAAGGTAAATAATGAACAACATCCTGCTGAATTCGATGGATAAATATATGCATGCCTAGTTCTTTTGGTCAGTTTTTCAATTAATGAGCCACATGCTCTGTTCCACTTTCTTGGGGAACATGACCAGAAAATTAGGGAAGTTGCCCCTTGAAACAACTATAAGTGATTAAGAATGCTTCCATGTGTCAGTTTGCCCAGTCTATTCCTCCTAGTGGGTCAGTGGACACTCATTCAACAACTTCCTTAGGTTATTTGTCTCATCTTTTATTTATTAAATAATAAAATATTCAACATAATTAATTACAGTCATCCTTAACCCCACTTGATCAATAGTCATAAACTTTACAATAAAAGTAAAATATAATGTTTTCTTAAACATAAAATGTTATTGAAATTGGGATACATGACAATCACGATGACTATGACTATGTGACGATGATTACGATGATGATTTTGATGATGATGATGATTATGATGATGAGGATTATGATGTTGATGATGACCATGATGACCATGATGATGATGACCATGACGATGATGACCATGACGATGATGATGAACAATGATGATGACAATGATGATGACTATGATGATGATGACGACGACGATGATGACGATGACGACAATGATGATGATGATGATGATGATGATTAAAAATAGTATGTCTATGATGACGATGATTATGATGATGATTACGATGATGAGGATATGATGACTATGATGGTGATGATAATGATGATGACAATGATGATGATAAGGATGATGACTATGATGATGATGACGAGGATGATGAGGAGGAGGAGGAGGAGGAGGATGACTATGATGATGATGACGATGAGGAGGATGAGGATGATGATGGTGATGATGATGATGAGGATGATGATGGTGATGATGATGATGAGGATGATGCCAATGATGATGATGAGGATGATGACTATGATGATGATGATGATGAGGATGAGGAGGATAATGATGATGATGATGATGACGACAATGTTGGTGATGATGATGATGATGGTGATGATGAGGATGAGGATGATGATTATGACGACGACGATGAGGAACAATGATGATGATGATAGGTTTAGTTGAAACTTTGATTTGATTTGATTTTCAAGCATTTTCAATGGAATGATGATGATGACCATGACGATGATGATGAACAATGATGATGATGAAGAGGAGGATGATGAGAATGATGATGATGAGAATGATGACTATGATTATGATGATGATGATGATGATGATGATGACGATGATGATGAACAATGATGGTGATGATAATGATAAGGATGATGCCAATGTTGATGATGAGGATGATGACTATGATGATGATGACGATGATGAGGATGAGGATGATGATGATGATGATGACGATGACAATGATGATGAACAATGATGGTGATGATGATGATGATGATGATGATGATGAGGATGATGATGATGAAGACGATGTTGAGGAACAATGATGATGATGATGATAGGTTTAGTTGAAACTTTGCTTTGATTTTATTATCAAGCATTTGCAATGGAATGATGATGATGAACAATGATGATGAGGAGGAGAAGGATGATGACACTGAAGATGATGAGGATGATGACTATGATGATTATGATGATGATGATGATGATGGCGATGACAATGATGATGAACAATGATGGTGATGATGACGACGACGACGATGATGATGATGATCATGATGACTATGACTATGATGACGATGATTACGATGATGATGATGATGATTACGATGATGAGGATGATGATGTTGATGACGTTGATGATGACGATGATGATGAGGATGATGATGACTATGATGATGAATAATGATGGTGATGATGATGATGAGGATGATGATGATGATGACGATGACGAGGAACAATGGTGATGATGATGATGATGATGATGGTGATGATGATGATAAGGATGATGACAATGATGATGATGAGGATGATGACTATGATGATGAGGATGAGGATGAGGATGAGGATGACTATGATGACTATGATGGTGATGATCATGAATACTATGACTATGATGACGATGATTATGATGATGATTATGATGATGAGGATGATGATGAATATGATGGTGATGATGATGATGATGATAATGATGATGATGAGGATGATGACTATGATAATGATGATGATGATGATGATGATGAGGACGATGACTATGATGATGATGATAAGGATGAGGATGATGATAATGATGATGAGGATGACTATGATGACAATGATTATGATGATGATTACAAGGATGATGACTATGATGATGATTATGATGGTGATGATGATCAGTGTTGGAGGCCTCCCTTGCCCTCCACTAGCCATAGGTAAGGATCCTTAGACCTCATAATGGAACCCATGGGCCTAAGAAGAAAGTAGCTATGAATACTATATTGTAAAATTACTCGTACATGTGTGAATACCAAGACATTGTTGAATAATTTTAGTCATTAAATGGGATAAACATTAGTGAGTAAATGCTATAAATGTTAGGAATCAGCACACGTGCGTCTCTTTGAGCGTATGCGTTAGTGCGTGCATGTGATCTTATACATGTGTGTGTGCTCATAAATACCCGTGCGTGAACATGTTACTAGTTAAAAAAATAGAGATCTGGATTCCTGGGGTTTCTACCAATTTTTATGGGTTTTCTACAACTATTCACGCATTTTGTGCTCATGAACTTTGTAATTTGGCTCACACTCAATCATCAATTGGACACTCTTTGATATATTGGATAGAATATCACTCTTGGAATCTAATAAACGTATTCAATTGTATTGGAAGTTAGTGGATACATTCAAACTACAAGTTTTCATTGCAAGAAGAGATCATTTTGAATAGGTATGGTGAATTGTAAATAATTGTTTTCATTCACAAGATTTCGTATCATTTCATTGATTTATGTTTTATCATATTACTACAACAATATCTCTCTCATAGACAACAATTAATTTCACAAGAAGAATTCCCAACTTCACATCTAAACAACTCTCATATTTTCCATAAAATCTGTGAGATGTAGAACAGTTGGTGGCAGGGTATGGTTAAGAAACCCCCCTAAGCTGGAAGGTCACCGATTCTAATCCCGTAGGATACCAAAAATCCAACCATGTTAAGGGTTGGTGCGGTCTAGGCCGGGTGCGATCCCCAGGTGATTTTGACAGCTTAGATGCCCCTGGTTCATGGCCACTCAACCAATGGAAACCCTGCTAGTCAGGGGGGTTCCACCACTTTGCCAACAAAAAACTCTCATATTCTCCATAAGAGCAACATTAACAATAGGATAATATAGAAGGAGACAAACTTATACAGAAGTGATGATAGATGCCATGATTTGCATTATGTGCAACATTATTTTCAAATTTTCTATGAACAACTAAAGGAGGGAGATATTCATACGGATCATCATTGGATATGGTCAGAACGTTGTGGATATGGTCAGATGGTTGTGCGGTCCAGTTCAAAAATGCCCAAGTCTTCTAATGAATGAGTATGTTACATAAGACTTACAATGTGTCGCATATATGGAACTATTTTGAGACTAGGCACGACAAAGGTGAGCATGACGGGGCCGGTGCATGCATCAAGACCACACTACGAAGGGAGGAGATGAGGTTTACCAGAAACTCCCATATCAAAGATGTAGAATCCATAGTTCAATGGTGCTCTGCAACAATGTGAGATAGAACTAAAGTGCAACATACATCAATAGGGGTAGGAAGGTCAGTCACGAATTTTTGGCATGTGGTTGACATAGATATATCCCATTCCTATAGTTTTGGCACAATACAAGGAACATGTGGATTTCATTCCATTCGAAGCTCAAACAACCCCTTATTTGAAATATGGATGTGGAAACTTGCTTGCTTTTGTAGCCCTTGTAGCAGTGATGAATGGGATGACTGTGAATACATGGATTGGGTTGATGATTGGGATCGTGTCTCACTTGCAGTAGACCCACATGTAGTTGTTGCAACAAACCACTTAGGGTAGGGTCAGTTAGCGATTTTGACAGACTATGACCATATCTCAGATCTTGTACAACCAGGACACATATATGCAGTTCTTGCCCCGAAAGAAAATGAACAGGGCATAGATTATTGATTGGAACGATGCATTCGAGGTAAGCAAATCCTAAACAGATCATTGATTGATGATGAAGGTAATGAATTTCCTATTGGATCGATGGTGGTTGAGGGTGAATATCTTACACTAGATTGGAAATCAAGAAGAACTAGTGGGCATGTATTTGTGGATTACAGACCAGGTTCTATGGTTTATCACTTCACAAACTTGATTGTTGGCATGAACATCCATCTATAGACAATGTTAAACAATAACTCAACCAAGGTACGTTACTTCTTGACTCATTCAAAGCACAAGATATTGATGGAGGAAATTAGCAATAGAGAGGATCTAGATGGCTATATTGAATGAGATTGGGTAATTGTGCTTACACTCCATTTGGGGGAACCCTAGTTTTCATGATTTGTCCTGGAGGCATGCCTAGGTCATGTGGATTTGGGGGGGAGGAAAACCTAGCCATAATCATGTGCCATGATCCCAACGAAACTGACGGTTTGTGCATCGAATCACTAGTCAACGTTCTATGGCGAGTTGTAGTAGGCTTGCAAAATCCAGTCAGGGACGCCTAGGCCAATTCAAGGTCGAGGTCCAAAAACCAAACCGAGTGGTGATTTCCAAATCCGTTGGCACCTGAAGGTGTGTTTGGGCATGGCTGCCATGGGTATGCTGCCCCCGGCTGCTCAACACAAGGTTTTTCAGGGTCGGTTCACCATTTCCAGGGTTGCATGGACCCCATTGGGGAAAAACCCTAATTTTCAAAATATGGCCTAGAGGCATGCTCAGGATGTGAGGAGTCAGGTGGGAGGCCACCTTAACCATAATATTGTGCCACTATCCCAACGAAACCGACGGTTCATCCATAAGATCCTCGATCAATATTCTATGGCGAGTTGTAGTAGGCCTGCAAAAGTCATTAAGGGATTCCTGACCAATTCAAGGTCGGGGTCCAAAAACCAAACCGGGTGGTGATTTTTGATTCCGTCATCTCTTGCAGCATGCATCATTCAAAATTTAACCCTTCACTACCCTTCCAAAGGGTTCTATCCCTTCCCATAAGTATAAATTTAAAATTTCCCTTCAAAAAATATTTAAAATATGAATTTTAACCTTACAATCAAGAGGGGCATAATTTATATCAACATTTCAAAAGAAGGGAAACATTTCAAATTACCCATCCATATAAATTTGTCAATATGTTGAAATTCCTATGCTATAAAGTTCAACTCATCATTCAAAATATTGGAAATATGATAAATTATAATAACTCACTCACTCATGTCATGCACTCACTGCTCAGTTGTGCAAGATGGCCAACAATCATTGATGACTATGAGGTACTAGCCATCGAGATGTGACTCTAACTACCAAGTCACTTGGGGCTGCAATCTAAAGTGTGACAATGTGTCAACAACTACGACTATAACAAAAAAGAGCAACTACTAGTCTACTATTAGGCCCGAAACGAGATCAAAACTTTGTGCCTACTATCTATGTGAACCTTGATACCAATGTCCACTCTTTTTTCATCAAAATGAAATTAAAAAGGCTGGTTTGATAAGTCTTTCTCTACAGTAATTTATTTCTTGTATCAATATCATGAACTCATGCCAACTATAAGAAAATACAAATAATGGCATGTAGCTAAGATCACAAATTGCGGAGAGGTTGATTTATGCATTGCTATAGAGAGGTGTCATTGGGCACACGATATGGAGAAATAATGGTTAGTAATGATATGAAAAAAAATTGTTGGCTCAAGAATAGTATTCAATTTGATGGGTGGCATGATCATGATGTAATCTCCCTCCATCATTCCAAACATTTGTGGTTTCTCAAAACATTTGTCCTCGGCGCCACCAAAATACATGTAAAAATTACTTGTCTTTACATCCTCTTCTCTTTAAATCCTCATCTCATAGTCATAAATAAGTATTATTATGCATGCAAATCCTCACCTTATAATACGAATTGGTGCAAAGAATAAGAGACAACTATAAGTAAGTCTTATATTAAATTTACCATATAAGTCTTTAATTAACACTATCAACTGAGATTCGACATGTTGGATTGTTGTGATCTTCTTATCACTCCTTACCAATGTGATTCAAGGCATTGTTTGAAGGTTAAGTCCATAATTTTAGGTCTTCTTCCTCATTATCATGCCTTTTGGTAAGACAATAAAGAGGGTAGTGGCCTGCATCCACATGGAAAACGGTTTCGACATAGAGGTTATACACATTAATTTTTTTAATTAAATAACTTAAATTCCTACCCATGAATGTTGATTCAGTGAATCGTGGACTGGTATGAAACACAACAAATTTTAGAGCCTCGAGCCCTTAATTACTCGCACCTAGAACTTCTCAAATATAGCAATTAATAAACTTATTTTGGTATTTTAGTTCAATTTAAAAGGAATACTGTGGAGACTCAGACATTTAGTGAGTTTCAATTGACTTAGGCTATATTTCATTTCCCCTTCATTCCATACATGTATGCTTTCACGACAAGTATTGAACAAAAAAATTCGATGCCCCGACCTTGGTTATGCCAGCTTTTCTAACTTGCTTGGTATGTAGGAATTCCTTTTTAATGTTTTTTTAGTTGTGTATTATTTTTTCTTATGTTCCTAATCGTTATCATTCTTACATATCTCAAGCGTGGATTGCACGTGAATCCCCAATATGGTTATGGCATAGTCTATGTAGTTTTTTTGTATAATTAAGTGTGCTCCAACTAGAAAAAATACAATAGAATAGTTTTTTATGTTACTGAACTGTAAAATTAATGATACACATATGACAACTTAATGTGTTCAAAATAAGTTTTATTGAAAATATATCATTTTTTCATATAGATATTGAGGAGTGCTCAATTGTTTAAAATTGTAAAAATGTGAACAAACAATATTTGTCTTTTGCATTTTTTTGGTGAAAGGGTTCAGTTAATTTATACTTGTCAATTGAAGCACAAATATTTATTTTGCTCTTCAACTCTGAAGGGATCAGAAAATAAATCCCCTTCCAATTGAAATTAATACCCACCTTTCAAATTTGATCGCTTCCTGCAAGTTTGTTTGGGCATGGCCTCCATGGGAAATCCACCCCCAGCCGCTCGACACAGGGTTTTGCAGGCTTGGTACATCGTTTCTAGGGTTGCATGGACCCCATTTTGATGTGACTTTCAACTCGACATAACTCAACAACTGGAGGTCGTATCGACGATTCATTGAATCTATTGGTCTCCTAGCATTCCATTACCTCTAGTTGGCCCTCTCAACCATGTTTGCATGGACCAGTGAGTTCATTGTGCATCGATTTACTCTACAAAACCCTCCACCGTGCTAGTATTGGTAGTGTTCTCATATCAGAATTTCCCATACACACTTGTTGGAGCCAAGGACAGACAATCTTACTACTCCATTTGGTTTTTCACTCCCAGACTGAGAGTCACCAAGTGTCCCTGAATGACATGTTCATGCGACTTCAAACTCGACATAACTCAGAAACCGAAGGTTGGATCGATGATCCGTCAAATCTGTTGGTCCTGTGGCATGCCATTACCTTTAGTGGGCCCCCTACATTGCGTTTTCATGGCCCAGTGAGTTCATTGTTTATCGGTTTCATAAAATAGGGTTTTGCTCAATTTCCTTCAATGCAACTCTCGCATTGGTGGGTCAACTCTGCAAAACCATCTAGCATGCTAGTCTTTGTAGTGTTCCCATATCAACATTTCCCATACACACTTGTCAAAGCTAACGACATGCAATCTTTCTGCTCCGTTTGGTTTTTTGCTCCTGGACCGAGAGTCACCAAGTGTCTCTGAATGACATTTTCATGCGACTTTCAACTCGACATAACTCAAAAACTGGAGGTAGGATCGATGATTCATCAAATCCATTGGTATCCTAGCATGCCATTACCTCTAGTGGGCCCTATCCACCACGTTTGCATGGCCCAACAAGTTCATTGTGCATTAGTTTCATAAACTAGGATTTTTCTCAGTTTCCTTCAATGAAACTCTCACATTGGTGGGTCACCTCTGCATAAACCTCCACCATTCCATTATTCATAGTGTTCCCATATTGACATTTCCCATACACACTTGTCGAAGCCAATGGCATGCAATCTTGTTCCTCCGTTTGTTTTTTCGCTCCTCAACCAAGAGTCACCAAGTGTCCCTGAATGAAATTTTCATGCAACTTTCAACTCGACATAACTAGGAAACCAGAGGTTGGCTCAATGAGACGTCAACTCTGTTGGTCTCCCGGCATGACATTACCTCTAGTGGGCCCTCTCCACTGCATTTTCATGGCCCAGTGAGTTCATTGTTCATCAGTTTCGTAAACTAGGGTTTTGCTCAGTTTCCTTCAATGCAACTCTCACATTGGTGGGTCAACTCTACAAAACCCTACACCATGGCAGTATTGGTAGTGTTCCCATATCGAAATTTCCTATACACACTTTTCAGAGCCAATTCCATGCAATCTTGTTGCTCCGTTTGTTTTTTCACTCTCGGACCGAGAGTTACTAAGTGTTCCTAAATGACATTTTCATGTGACTTTCAACTCGACATAACTCGGGAACCGGAGGTTGGATCGATGAGCTGTTGACTCAGTTGGTCTCCTAGATTTCCATTACCTCTATTCGGCCCTCTCTACTATGTTTTCATGGCCTAGTGAGTTCATTGTGCATCAGTTTTGTAAACTAGGGTTTTTCTTAGTTTCCTTCAATGCAACTTTCACATTGGTGGCTCAACTCCGCAAAAACCTCCACCATGCCAGTCTTCATAGTGTTCCCATATTGGCATTTCCCATACACACTTATTGGAGCCAACGACATGCAATCTTGCTGCTCCGTTTGTTTTCTCACTCCTGGACCGAGAGTCACAAAGTGTCCCTAAACGACATTTTCTATGACTTTCAACTTGACATAACTCAAAAACCGAAGGTCGAATCGATGAGCCACCAACTCCGTTGGTCTCCTAGAATTACAATACCTCTAGTGGGCCCTTCCCACCATGTTTTCATGGCCCAGTGAGTTCATCGTGCATCGATTTCATAAACTAGGGTTTTTCTTAATTTCCTTCAATGCAACTCTCGCATTGGTGGGTCAGCTCTGTAAAACCCTCCAACGTGCCAGTCTTGGTAGTGTTTCGATATCGTCATTACCCATACACACTTTTTAGAGACAATAACATGCAATCTTGTTTCTCCATTTGGTTTTTCTCTCCCGAACCGAGAGTCACCAAGTGTTTCTGAATGACATTTTCATGCGACTTTCAACTCGACATAACTCGAAAACAGGAGGTCAGATCGACGAACCATCGACTCCATTGGTCTCCTAGCATGCCATTACCTAGAAACCAATAGAACATATACCTAGAAGCAATGTACCTACACTACAACAAAGAAAGTAGAGTTTCATGAATTGCAAGTAGAAACACATAATTGTATGAATTAGAAGTAAAAACTCATACATGAATTACAAGTATATAGCCAATTAGGGTTTCATGGATTGAAATAAATTACCATACATAGAGATGTTGTGTTATTTTAGTTTCTCTTATGTAGAACCACTTAGACCATATACCTAAGCTACAAGAGAAAATAGCAAAAAAACAAGGGTTTCACGAATTACAAACCATAAACCTAAAAACTAGAGTTTATAAATTTACACATATAACTACAAACTAGGGTTTTATAAAGTATAAATTCACATACATAGAGATCATGTGTTATGTTAGTCTCACTTATGTAGAAATACTTAAGCCACCTACCTAAGCTACATGCATAAATAGAAAAAAAACTAAGGTTTTATGAACTACAAACCACAAACCTAAAAAATAAGGATTACAAATACCTAGACCATATAGCTAATCTATAAGAACAAATGTCAAGAAATATAGGGTTTCTTGAACTAGAAACCACACGCTTAAAATCTAGGGTTCACATATTTAGACATAGAACTACAAACTAGATGAACTCACTAGATTTATATCATTATATTTGTTAGTCTCACTTAACTAGAAACTAGTAGACCATATGCCTAGAAGATATATACCTGCACTACAACATAGCTAGGGTTTCATGAACTACATTGGATGTAATTTTCCTTTCAATTATGCATGTGGTTGAAGTATGTTAGTGGTGTTGATGGGACGTTATCATCATATCGTACAAATTCAACCTGTTTTGCAACCGACATACATTGACTTAGACCCTAATCAATCCACTTTTCATAAAGATAGGGCTGTCAAACTAAGAATGATTTCCAACCAAGTCAAAATGATTATGACATTCCAAAACACTAATTTCCAGCTTGCCAAAATGAGTGTACAATCCCAAATGCAAGTACTACTGATAAACAACAGTTTAAATGGCACCTTGAATTAGTGAAAGGTATTGTGAAAACAAAAGTATTTCCATCCAAGCATTTATCATTATTACAATCCTATATTTCACTTTTTAGCTTGTCAAGACAAAGGTACAATCTTTTAAGTAAACATTAGTGATAAACAATTTTATAAGTGCCAAGTTTCCAAGCCAATGGGACTCTTAAACCAAATCAAATTTCCTGTCAAGTAAAATGTCTTATGACAATCCAAGATGTAATTTCCAGTCAAGTATGAATGATAACAATTATATTCACTTAGATTTTGATGACACAATGACTTGCAAGCAATTCAAGGCCCTTTCTTGTATTTTGCCAAGTTATCGATGTTTATATACCACTGTCAAATTTGTTTAAGTATGGTTGGGAATGATTGTTTAGATACATTCTCTTTAGGGTGTCTTTCTGCCACTTTAAATTGGGTTTTGGAAAATTTTTAGGTGAGGCGTTAGTGAGTGGGTAAGATAGGAAGGAAAGGAAGTGACCTTAGGCTAGGATAGGTGGGTAAGAAGGCTATTAGGGCTTCCCTGAATAGGATATTATAGTCAAGAATTAGGCAAGATGAGAGAAATTTAAAGGACAAAATAGTGACGAAGTTAGCCTTGCGTTAGGGTCTTAGCATGCTAGGAGGTTAGGGATATGGCTAAGGGAGAAGTTAGGGTAGCATAGGATGAGTTAGTGGTGTTCTAGGGCTGTCCAAAATGGATATTACAGTTAGAGATATAGGGAGATCTATGGGGGTCTAAGTAGTGTGGAAATGAAAGGAATAAGCCTTGCTTTAGAGAGAGGGAAAGGTAGGAGTCTAGGGAAAGGGTTCTAGCAAGAGTTTTAGCAAAGGTTAGGCTAGAATAGAATGTTTTAGGTGTGTCTTATGGCTGCCTAATAGGTAGTATTACAATCTAGTTTTATAGACAGTCCTAGGTTTAGTAAATATTAAAAAATGGAGTAGAAGGCCTATTGATATGGACAAGGTAAGTCCAAAACACATGTAATAAATTTGTAGCTTCTTTTCACTATGATGCTTGCATGGTAACTATAGTTTAAATATAGGGTTGATACTCTCTATGCATTCATTTCCCATCCTTTCCTTCATTCCTTCATCTATTACATGTTAATTTATTCTTATCAACTCTAGTCATAAGCCTATTATAAAGCCTCTTTCTCTCATGATTTTTTAATGTATGAGTTGTGGAAGATGAGATATGTTTTAATTATTTCACTATGGTTTATAAAAGGAGTGCTCATGAAGCTCTAACCCTAGTTTATGCGAAGTAATCCATGCTTAAGCTTTGAAGTATTTGATTTGATCAGTCTATAAAGAATATGTGACATATGACTACAATCCTAGGCATGCTCATATACAAATAAAAAGGTACTTTATAAGAGGCCACAGGAGATGGTTAGGTAGGGTTGGTGTTAGGGTTTCCCTCCTAGGTTTAGGGTTTCAGCATTGATCCTAAACCCTAGGTTCACCCTAGGTTATGCATGCTAACCTTTAAACTTCATTTAGGGTTATGGTTTCCTCGTTGATTCTAAACCCTAGGTTATGCATGCTAACCCTTAAATCGTTAAAATTGCAACAAGTACAATGTGTTGTTAAAATTGCAAGTGCTCAACAATAGCATAAAAAATATGTATGTATTCAATGAGAGTAAGCAATGTCAACTTCGTCTTCAAATGATATGAATTACCAAATTTATCAAAATCTATGTTTACCAAGTAGATGTAACAAATACAAGCCAACAAAAGTCATGTTCAATATGATTCATCGCTCATCAATACTATGAAATTTCTAGTCAATCAAATGGTAAGAGAAGGTCATTCCAATATCAATTTCTAGCTTGCAAAATGAGACAATAATTACTATGTAAGCACCAAAGGCAAACAAGTGCTTTCTATTGCAAATTGGAAAATGAATAAGACTGTTAAACCAATGATAACTCTCAGCCAAGTATGATTGTCCCAAAATGTTATTTGGTATTTGGTATTTAAAATTATCATTGTTATTGTACATGTTTATGCAATTGTGTATTTTTTTGTTAACTAACCTACAGTGTTAAATTTTTTATGCATTTTATTGTGAATATACAGACTTTATTGCTTCATCAACAATAAGTATTGCAAGCACATCAACTGTAAACTACTACTGCATTTGACATAATGTATGCAAATATGTAATAAAAGACAAAGTAATATAAAGAAGTGAAAAATGATATATTAATATACAAAACTTTCCAATAATATACAGTAGTAGTGAAAAACGGAACATCTTTCCCAATGTCTATACAAAATATGGCAACTTGGGCCCTATACAAAATATGACAACTCGTGCCCTATACAAAATATGGAAACTCGTGCCAAAATGACACATCATGTCTAGTGTACATAGGATGGTCTCTCAATCCTCTTGCCCACCCTCGGAGCTCCCAGGTGCACCTCCAAAATCGATCTTCTTGTTCTTCGAGCTAGAGGAAGCTCGATTCTTCTCGCTGCTTCGAGCACCTCCCCTTGGGCTTTGAAACAACAACAATCAAATGTCAACTCCTACATGCAATTATACAAGTATAAAACACAATTTAAAAATCAAAATTACATTTTCAAATCTTAAATAGCTCACCTCAGACAAGACCATAAGTGGTAAGAGGGATACCCTCCTCCATGATCCAAGTCACTCGGCAATGCCACCCTGCAACATTTAAACAATAAGATAACTCATACAATTTACTATCGATGTTAATTTTCATTATTATTGCATGATATTTTCATAAAATAATCAATATCACCGTGAACACAACATGTTGGTCCTAGGGGCTGGCAGGTGGAGAAATCGACTGGTCCTCAGAGGTGGTAGGTGGAGCAATCTACTGGTCCTCGGGGGTGGTAGGTGGAGCAGTGGGATGGACCACATGCTCTGATGATAGGGTGGATGGCATAGCAGAGGATGTAGCCACATCAACATTGGATACAAAAATAGGGGGCACAGTGAGAGAGGGCATGGACTGGAGTGGGCAAAGTGGTGATGTATGATGATAAACCCCAACTGGTTGTAGAATGGAATGGGCCACCCTGGAAGAGGAAACGAGGGTGGTGGGGGAATATACGGGAGGGGGCTGAGGTCTAGGATGGGGTGGAGGGATGGGTGAATTTGGATGGATGGTGTATCGTGGTCAAAGGGGGGAGGGTGGAAACATGAGAAATTGCAAGGGAGGGGGTGGATGGGTGGGACGGTTGTGACAAAGAAGGGGGAGCTGGATGGAAGTGTGGTGGTGGATGGGAGGCAAGGGATGGATGGAATGGGGTGGGGAGGGATGCAGAGAAAGGGGCATGTATGCTAGAAGATACACCTGGCATATATGGTGGGAAAAAGGAAGTCGATGGAGAGATAGTGACACCAACATGCCTATATACTCAGAGCTGCATACATATTCATGGACTCGTATATTAGTACATAAAAAATACAGCTATAAAATTCTAATCCATCAAAACTGAAATTAAATTTATACTTTGTTACACGATTCCTACTCACGAGGGGATTTGCTAATCCCCTACGGGGATGGCTAGTCACTCACTCCTGTGGACACCTGTGCAAACACAAAAATATTTAGATTCAATTACTAAATATTAACTTCATTGGATGACAAGATTAAATACTAACATTAAATTTAATTACTGAAATAAAAATACCTATGTGTATGGTGTTGCGATGTCCTCTACAGATTCCATGGCTCCATCTAGGTTGAAGGAACCAACATCCTCCCACTTGTTAGATTTTTATCATTCAAGCTAGAATTATGATCTTAGGATATTTAACTGAGAGAATAACATGCACAACAATAAAACACAAGAGACAAGAGACACAAAGAATTTTCCTCTGGGAAACCATAAAGTGGAAAACCCCACAACTTCCTTAAAGATAGAATGAGCACCAATGGCAGCAGTAAAACCCAAAAACATAAAGATGATCTCCACATCTTCTGTCTCTTTCTCTCACTTGAGATAGCTTCTCCTCTATCACTCATGTGCCCCAATGAGTGAGTGTGTGTGTGATAAATAGAGAGGCTCACTCTCTATTTATATTCTTTCATTTACTTGAAACCCACTCCAACATGTCGGCCTCACTTAACAATTACTTACTAGAGCCGACATCTCTAGGAGTGTCTAATAACCCTAGTTCCCCACAACCTGTGGGGAATTTTCCTCCTCCAACCAACAAGGAGGTTTATCCTTAGCACAATGATGGGGACATTTTCCCCAACTTACAATGACTCACCTAGGGTCGACTTCTCTAGGATAGTCTAATAACCCTAGGGCCCCACACTTGGGGACTTTAACCCTTGACCAATAGGAGGGTTACCCAAAATGACTTGACATGACTTGTTTACATTATAGAAACTTCTCGGAATAAACATTGGGGTATGACATGACTCAAATACATTACAGACACATCTTGGAATAAAAATCAGGGTACAATACATAAGATATACAAGTGAATACATTCCGAAGTTACAATTACATCAACACTCCCTATTAACTAGGAAGTTATTTTCTCAACACAATTTATCAGCACAAGTATTCTTCTCTGTATCATCTAGATCATCATCGAGTTCTCTTCATATTCAAGTAATCTTCATCTTCAGGTCATCTTCATCTTTAGGTCATCTTCATCTTTAAGTCATCTTCATCTGGATCTCGATCATCATCACAAAATCTAGATCATCACTCGATCTAGATCATCATCAAGTCTGGATCATCACTTAATCTGGATCATCACTGCTGGATCATCACTGCTGGATCATCACTGTTGGATCATCATCAAGTCTAGATCATCACTTGATCCGGATCGTCACTACTGGATCATCATCAAGTTTGGATCATCACTGAATCATCATCATCGTTACTGCTTATGCTATCTCAATCAAATGGTAATATCTCTTCATTATTCTCGTCACAGGAAATTATACAGAGCTATCCCTGTAGGCCTACCCTTCATGTAGGTCTTCATCAGTGCTTATATCTGACACTTAAGTCAGAATGGCCCGCCCAGCTCTTACATATGAACTCATCTTGTTATAAAGGCACGCCCATCACTCACATCTGACCTCATCTTGTCAGAAAGGCCCAGCTCTCACATCTAACCATGTGTAAACACATCGTGCCAGAATTGCTCAGTGCTTACATCCGACCTCATATTGTCAAAAAGGCTCTGCACTTACATCCGACCCCATCTTGTCAGAAAGGCATAGCACTCACATCTGACCATGTGTAAACACATCGCGCCAGAATGGCTCATCACTTATATTCAACCTAATCCTGTTATAAAGGATCTACACTTACATTTGACCATGTGTAAACACATTGCATTGAAAGGGCTCTCAGTCCTAGACTAAAGATTCCTGGTAACTGACTAGGTTCCTTCATTCCCCCAGAGAATGGCAGCAACCCTTATATCTGATCAAGTGGGATACATCCCTCAATCACATTAGAATGGCCATGCACTCACATCTGATCATGTAAGACTACATCCTAGAGTCATATCAGAATGGCCCTCAGTCCCAGAATGAGTATTCCTTGTAACTGACCAGGTGCCTCCATTCCAAGAATGGAATTCAGCCCTTACATCTGATCATGTAGGAACCAATCCTATAGTCATATTAGAATGTCTTAGCACTCACATCTGACATGGAAGGAACCTAAATCCTCTCACCATGACAGAATGGCTCAGCCATTACATCTGACCATGTTTAAACACATCGCGCCAGAATGGCTCTAGGTCTCATCATTTCCCCTTGGAGGGAACCTCGATCTTGAGAACACCAAGCTTATCCTTGAAGTACTCAAACTTCACTTTGGCCATTTATAGCATAGAATCACATCAGGGTTGATTACTTCCAAGGATAACCTACGAGCTTCACCAGGTGTTGGGGCGCATACTCCATGTTTGGGTAACTCTGCGGTTAATTAGAAACTTTGTAAGCGGAGCTATGGGCCAAAATAGTCTTAGGGGTGTCAGGGTAAGTCAAAACCCTCTTTTTTTGTAATAAACCCGTGGTTTAAATCCAGGGTTTAGGGTTTTTGGGTGCCCATGGTTTAAGACCATGGTTTTGTAAAACTGCGCAGTATAAATAAGCGCTTGTGTAAAAAGGATAGGCTAGGCTTTTTGATGTAAAGAAAGATAAGGAAAAGTAAGGTTGGTTTTTGTAAGGAAACGATAAGTCCCAGCTGTGTGCGTGGACGACCTCTGCAGCTGTGTGTGCAGAGGGTTTTTGTAAGAAAAGGAAGAAAGATCTACAGCTGTGTGCGCAGAAGCCTGCTGCTATGTGCGCGGTTGTGAAGGACTGAAGGGATCTGCAGCTGAGTGCGTAGATCAACTGTGGTTTTGAGGAAAGAGGAATAAAACGCAGTTTGTGGACGTAGCCCCTACACTGGGGGTGAACCACGTTACATTTGGTGTCATGGTTTTATTGTGTTGTTTCTGCTTCTGTTATTTTCATGCATTAAACTGAATACATCTGATAACATAAGATCACTGCTAGTAATAAGCTTCGCTGTGAATTCCCCGTAGTGGGTTATGCAAGTTTAGTTTGTTTATTGTGCTGCGAAGTCATATATGAATGAATGATAAATTTACAAGTGTTGATTAATAATTGCTTTTAAAGGCTAAGGTACAGTAATACCCCTCTCTGCATGCAGAAACCTGATTCTGCGGCACCCCATTGCTGTTTCGGGTGAGACTGCAACTTGTGCGTAGGTTGTTGCCGAAAGGGCCAACACGATGGGTCTTTTGTTGGTGCGACACATAAGAATTAACTCGGTTCTGCCCTATTTCCCAACAAATTGGTTCCGTTGCCGGTTGAACTCAGTACCTGCTCAAGAGGGGTTTACCTTGTACCACAAGGGCTATGTTCTAGAGGCCCTCTGTGAAGGACATCAGTGATTGGTTTGCTGAGATCTGTTTGCAATTTGTGCAGCAAGAGAATATGAATCCATGTCGAAGCACAAGTGACTTTTTACAACGGTATGTTTTTTGTGATACTTATGAAATTTTCTTTGGTCGTTTCCATATAGAGTTGCACCAGTGGTTGTCTAGGTTAACAGAGAGAAGGACGAACTTTCAAGCTCGACGGATTCCTGTGTGGACCCCCTCAAGGGTCAACCTTGTGCAACACGCGGACAATGAGGTATCCCGCGCTGTCGATTTCTGGACGACACGCACATTGGGGGCCTTCGTGACAGAGTTTTCCATTAATACAAGCACTTCTTTCAGCGAAGCTGAACGGCAGTTCTTTAAAGGGCCCCGTGGTAAGTTTTTAAATTCCTTAAGCTTGAAGATTAAAATACTAATGGTTGAAAAGGGTATCTTATTATTTGAGTCAGACTGCTAGTTTAGTAGTACTAACATATGTTTGCAAGTGAGAATACTTTCGATGCGCAAAGTGGGTTGCCCCGAAGTGAGCAACGGTACAAAAGAAATTTTGAATCCTACTCTTCAGGACAGACCACCGCACCCCCCCCTGTCAGCCCTCCACAATCCGACCCCGACGGAAACCCTCCTGTTACCCCCTAGCGTCGCTTTGTTACCCCTAAAGTTCAGTCGCAGCGTGACAGGCAACCAAGTCCAAGTATACCGCCCAGAGGTCAACCTAACCCCGTAAATCCCCCCCCATCAACGGCCTGCCCCCCTCCCCACCCTCCCAGACCCAACATGGCCCACCTAGACGATGACATTAAGCTTCCCATCTTCAAAGGAACGGGATCAGACGATCCAGAACAGTTCTGGTTTTTATGTGAGGCCGTCTGGAACGCGAAGAGTATTACCGACCTGGATGTGAGAACTGCGCAACTTATTACTTCCTTTCGCGACCGAGCTTTGACCTGGTTCATGAAATTCTCCAGTAATCAGCACCCCAATTTGGATGAAATCAAGGCCACCATCATTAAGGAATTTAAGAAACCGAAATCAGAATCATAGAGCATCACTGAACTCAAAGAGATTCAACAGCGGCGCGGCGAATCCATGTGGGACTTTGACCAGAGATTCAAAGTCTTATTAGACCAAGTGAGCTTCACTATTAGTCCTGCGCAGCACAAGGAATGGTTTATCGCTGCGTTATTGCCGCACATCAGAACGCCGCTCATGCAACAGAAGGTTGCTGACCAGCAAGAGGCTCTGGAAATCGCAATGAAGCTAGAGACCGCCCCCGTCGGAGACGATTCTAGTCTTGCTCAAATCCAAGTGCAGTTGGCAGCAATGGCCCTGGAACTTCGTGACATGAAGAAAGCTAAAACCAGTCGAGAGGAGGTCTGGTGTACGCAATGTCGGTCTGAGGGTCATGATAGGGACCAGTGCCCCATGGTCAGAACCTATATTAGCACGGGCATGCCCACCCAATTCAATGCCGGTGTCATATATTGTGAGATTTGCTGCACCCCTAGCCAGCATCACCCTGAGCATTGCCCTCTTCTCCAGAGATACGTCCCAGTTCCCAAAAACCCATACTGCCAGTTTTGTAAGTCCGTTGGCCATAATGAAGAAGAATGTCGTAGCTATGACCTTATGCGAGAACGCACCTCTGATGCCTACCGAGTCCACAATGAAGCCCAGAATAATGATGGCTATGGATACCGTGGTGGCACCTCCGGCAGGGGTGCTTTTGGTGGTCGCGACCGTGGTGGGATGACCGGCAGAGGTAGAGGCCAGGTTGTGTGTTACAATTGTAACCAAGCTGTTCACTTGGCCCGCGACTGTCGGAACCCCACTACGACATGTCGGTATTGCCGCGCAGTAGATCACGTGATTGAACAGTGCCCCCAGCTCCTTGCAAAGATACAGGAAAACAACCGTAGCCCTACTCCAAGTATTCAGTTGATTTCCATGGAGCAAAGACCTGCCCCAACCCTTAATGTGGTCACCCGTAGTGGAGCTATGACACATACTCAAGACTCGCCAAGGAAACCTGCCAAGATGTGCGCACAACAGGCCTCCAAAAAATTCCCAGCCCTTGGCCCGGAGAAGGATCACACACCAGTCCAGGAGGCCCGGTGCGCTAATGTTGATGGTGCTGTAGACATATCTGCGCGGCAACACCAGCAGGATTCGCAGCTACAGGGGGCCTTGACGGATAAAGTAAGTACACTATCCTCTTTCTTGCAGAGCTGTATGAAACTCTTGCACAATTAGAACGCTCTAAACGAGCTGCAAAAAGTTCTTGCTGTCACAGACCCTCAGAAAGGAATTGATCAGGAGAAAATTGTTAGTCGTGTCCGAAGAACGGGAAGGGAAATGAGGTTGAATGTTCAGATAGGAGAATATGATATGACTGATGTCATCCTGGATCTTGGATCAGATGTCAATGTCCTCCCTAAGCAGACGTGGGGACAAATGGGGAATCCTTCCCTGGTTTGGTCATCTATACAGCTGTGACTAGCTAACCAGCAAAGGATTGTACCGCTAGGGAGACTTCTTAGTGTCCCAATCGACATCGATGGGGTCAGTACTCTAGCAGAATTTGAAGTTATTGAGATCATTGATGACAGCAACCCTTACCCGGCCCTGCTGGGAATTGAGTGGGCCATGGCCAATGCTGCAATCATCAACGTTAAAAGGCGACAGATGACCTTCGCAGGAAATGTCCTGCGCGTTATTATACCCCTCGGCCCATCCCAAGGAGAAAGATACACAGAACCACTCAGAGATGAAGGGGAGCAGGATACTCTAGACCACATCTATAACATCACAGCCATGGATGTAGATTATGTCGAGCCTAATGCTGATGGTGTAATGGATTGGCAATGTGATAGCTCCTGCATGTCTGATTCAGACGATGGTCTGGAGAATTGGCAGCAACGACTGTACGAGCTACATGGCCATAGGTGCGCACAGATCACTCAGTCTCTTCGATGCATTAGTGCACAACCTCGAGAAGTGCCTGCACAGGCTGGGATGACAGATCCTGGAAAAATTATTCTACCGATACCAGAACAAGTACCTCAGTCAAAAAACATCCAGCATCTGGAAATAGCAATAGACGCTACCGCAGCATGGGGGGCCGACCCTACAGAACTTGAGCTCCGTCGGAGAACCTACCAGAAAGTCGCGCACCCCACATTTATCAGGCAAGCTCAAGAAGTGCGAAGTAAGTTCAAGGGGCAGAACCAAGACGCTCGCACCTCCAATTTAATAGTCCTATCGCAGATATTACTGGGTTGGGTCGGAGGGCACTATTGGGCCGAAGTTTCTTATTGCCCCGAGGATGCGACCATGCTTCTGCCGCAGCTCAAAAATGTCGCGAGGCCCAAAATTCGACCGTTGGGAGACAGCCAGTTTAGCGGCAGCGGGATTTTAAGTGCTTTAAATGACTGTACTAAGAACAGTACCGGCAATCGCGCCCCGCATGGACAAGATTTTGATCAGATTTGGTGCCTTCAATGCACTGTCCTCCCTGATTTGATTGATGGCGTGTATAAGAAGATGCCTAAGATAGGAAAAATCACATCCTGCATTTCTTCAAGCTTTTCGAGTGAACCCATGACCACCGAAAGCGAGATTGACGCCTTGGTCAGAGAATTCGAGCAAGAGGGTCTGATCACCTGCTCTACTCGGCCGCCTGCCATAGCTCACTGTGAAGCCACTCCCCCAGCACCACCACGGCCGATGCAGACACGGTCTGCCAGGAAAAAGTCTAGAACTGAAATTCGCACCAAGCGCAACCAAGACCGGCCGCAGCAAACAGGGCAAACACCAGCGGCTCATCCTATGGAGTCCTCTGGTTCCGCACAGGCTCCGGCTGGGGGAAGGGAGAATATTCTGCCACCACGGCCACCATATCTACCACCTGTTTGCCCAGGCACCGCGTTACCCCGTTGGACAAAGCAGTTTACATTAGCCACACCTTCGTTACCACCAGGAGTGCAGCTGATTGGAAGTATGACAGGGAAGATTGATCGGCTTAAGTACAGTGATCATGACACCAATGACTATGGCAAGTTCCCACAGTTTGACCCAGCCGAATACATGCACCGCGTCAAGTACCCCGACCATAAGGTCACACTACTGGAAGTCCAAACATGGGCTGCGGGTCTGGACAAAGCTGGCCTACTCAAGCTATTCAACATTCCCCATTTTGGACGCGGCATACATGTGACTATAGTGGCCAAGCAGTTACTAGCCTTGGTGCATGACGGCTATTTATGGATAGGGGACCAACAAATTCCTATCGACGCCACCCTCATCCATAGGATCACAGGTTTACCCATGGCAGGACCAGATCCGGGAACCGAGTTTCCATCCAAACATGACGACACAAAGCTCACGCAAACCATGAAGGAGCATTTTGTCCTGACCAAAGGGAAACGAGGGTATCATACTTCCGCGATTCGGGAGCAGCCCATTCGGTTTGCAGCTGAACTCTTAGCCTGCAAACTTATAAGGAAATGCAAGCCAATTGAAGTACTTGCCCCGGTTATTAGGATTGCTATGAACTACGCTGAGGGGTATACTTATAATTGGGCCAGCTATCTTGCAAAGGAGTTCTTGGAGGATGCCCGCTATGCGCAAGAAAAAGGTAGACCTTTTCATTATTCGTGGCTTATAATCCTTATTGCATTAGTTGGGTGGAAAGAACCTACTGAAGCCCAGTTTGTCGAAATAAACCCCGGCACGCCAGGAGCAGCAAGGTATGCCTCCCTTTCGGTATCCTCGGATAAGGAAACTCAACAGATGACGAACACTATGTTCGTCTTCTATGCTATGAGTCTTCACTATGAGATAGTGCGAATACCTCGACTTACCATCGAAGTGTTCTCTCAATACGAAGGGGTCGCGCACTTTAGTGCCGACATGCATCATGTTTTCATTCAAGCTCGTGCAGATCCTCAACGGCAATGTTTCAAATTACCATATGTAGTAACCGAACCAGATATCCGGCGGGTCGTTCAGCAATGGCCGGCCGAATGGCTGAAAGATTTAGGGAAAAAACCCTCTATTCCGGTTCCTCCAGCTACCAATATTGGCGCAGGTACTAGTCAGGCGCAGCAGCAAAGCCCATTGGAAGATAGCGAAGACCCAAGTGATTCACAGATAAATGACAATGGCCAGGGTGGAGATAGTGAACAGGATGAGCAGGATGAACAGGATGAGGAGTCGGTCAAGACCATAACAGACCCTACCCCACCAATGAAGCGCAAGTCACCAGAAGTAGCCGAGGTAACCAAGCCACAGTCCCGCAAAAAGGTAAAGGCATCAAAGGATAAAGATATCGAGGAGGAAGCCACTGTCACGATGGATGCACTGGAGCATGCTCTCGAACAGTCTACGACAGCACTTACTAAAAAATGGTTCGAATTCACGGAACTACATCTTTCCAGCCTCGCAGATATCACAAACAGGTTATCGGAGTTAAAAGAGCTAATCGCAAAATCAGCGCCCAGTACTGCGACAAGCAGCACTATGGCACCCACGCAGCAGGACATTAGGCAGTGGCCACTTGGGGATCCCCAGGGACAGGTATCAAGTGCAACTCTGATGCAGCCTGACATCGATTCTCGACCCCAGACAAATATAACCGCGGAGCTTGATTATACAAAGATACCTATGTCAGAGTTGCACCTCCGTCAGCTCGCGATTACAAAGGAGATCCATACCCGAACTCAAGTGTCACAAATCCAACTGGAAGACTCCATCAAGCAAAACAAAACTTTCGCCGCACGCCTAGAAAAGATCGCACAACAAAAGAAAGAGGCTGAGCAGACAACAACTACGCTAATGCAAGCATTGGATGAGGCATGTCGGACTCTTTCTGACTCTGACATACAGCAAACAGAGGAACCAAAGCAGAAGATTGCTAAGATGAAAGAATATGCCCAGCAATCCCGCAGTGAGCTGGAAAGGATGAAGATAGAACATCAGCAATAGATTGCAGAACTTCAACTGCGCATTCCCCCTGAGACTCCACCAGAGGTCCGAGAGCAGCGCTAGCAGGATATCAAGGCTTCAGCAACAAAAATATCAGACAACGTGGCTAGTGTCGCAAAACTAATGGAAGACAGCATAGAAGCATGGGCAAACCTACAGGACCATCCAGATGTAGGGAAGATTCAGGAAACCATCAAGTCGCGCCAGGATGAGTTAGATGCAGTCCGAATAGAAATCAAGACGCTGCCACCTATGCAGAAGATGGCTAAAGTAAAGCGCAGCAAGGAACTTCAACAGGAAATCGAGTCTTGCAGGACGAAGGTGACGATGCTGGAAAATGCGTTACAGCCCCTGGTTGATGAAGCATTAGAATTGACCAATACTGTAGAGAGCCAGCTCAAAATTTTGAAGACCTATGACACTTTTGCGCAGGAAAAGGCTGACACAGACTCTTCTTCAGTATTACAGGAGCTGGTGGAAAAAGAGAAAGCCGCTGATGAGATACTGCATAATCTCACCAGTCGCTTCCAGGCCCTCGCACAGAATATTCTCCCACCAGAGTCCTCGCAGAGTGTCCCGGGACGGGCCACTAGTGAGTCTTAGGGGCCTGTTGGGGCGCATACTCCATGTTTGGGTAACTCCGCAGTTAATTAGAAAATTTGTAAGCGGAGCTATGGGCCAAAATAGTCTTAGGGGTGTCAGGGTAAGTCAAAACCCTCTTTTTTTGTAATAAACCCGTGGTTTAAATCCAGGGTTTAGGGTTTTTGGGTGCCCATGGTTTAAGACCATGGTTTTGTAAAACTGTGCAGTATAAATAAGCTCTTGTGTAAAAAGGATAGGCTAGGATTTTTGATGTAAAGAAAGATAAGGCGAAGTAAGGTTGGTTTTTGTAAGGAAAGGATAAGTCCCAGCTGTGTGCGTGGACGACCTCTGCAGCTGTGTGCGCAGAGGGTTTTTGTAAGAAAAGGAAGAAAGATCTGCAGCTATGTGCGTAGAAGCCTGCTACTGTGTGCGCGGCTGTGAAGGACTGAAGGGATCTGCAGCTGAGTGCGCAGATCAACTGTGGTTTTGAGGAAAGAGGAATAAAATGCAGTTTGTGGACGTAGCCCCTACACTGGGGGTGAACCACGTTACATTTGGTGTCGTGGTTTTATTGTGTTTTTTCTACTTCTGTTATTTTCATGCATTAAACTGAATACATCTGATAACATAAGATCACTGCTAGTAATAAGCTTCGCTGTGAATTCCCCGTAGTGGGTTATGCAAGTTTAGTTTGTTTATTGTGCTGCGAAGTCATATATGAATGAATGATAAATTTACAAGTGTTGATTAAGAATTGCTTTTAAAGGCTAAGGTACAGTAATACCCCTCTCTGCATGCAGAAACCTGATTCTGTGGCACCCCATTGCTGTTTCGGGTGAGACTACAACCTGCGCGCAGGTTGTTGCCGAAAGGGCCAACACGGTGGGTCTTTTGTTGGTGCAACGCATAAGAATTAACTCGGGTCTGCCCTATTTCCCAACACCAGGACCGATTACATCCAAGGGAAACCTATCTCATCATCTATGCTAGAAATCCCTCGTTCGAGAGATCTCGATCTGGATCACTGCTCCTCTCTGCACCATACAAAAAATGCAAGTCATATCAACCAAATCAAATATTAGTTTTCAAAATAAACATACTACCTCCCAAATAGCAGGTGGCAACATCTTTTGCCTCAGCTATACCACTAGTACAAAATGAAGAATTAGCTACTACGTGACTAAAAATTCTAGTCACCACAGGTTTTTCAAGTGATTTACTACTAAATATGAGCAATTTTGATTTACCCAACTATAAACGACTAAAATTAACGACTAAGTTAGTCACTAGTTAGCAAATATGACTAGACAATAAGTGATAGAGTTAAAATGACTAACATAAACGACTAATTTAGTCACGGCATAAAAAATGACTAACTAGAAGAATATGAATTAGTGATTTTTAATTGTGTCATGGAAAATTGCAATTGTGACAATGAAGTGTTACAATTTAGTAAATTTTGTAAATTGTCTACCTTCTGTTAGTAATATTGGTGCCATGCACCTCGATCTTCAGAGATCCAACAAAGCAATTGAACGAATTTTCTCTTGACCATCTTTATCCCTGCTGCACCATTGAAGTAAACCGTTAAGCATGTGCCAAAGGAAATCAGGTTCCTACAGTTACGAATTAGGTACTAGAACTAGTACCATATCGATACCTAGAAGCATCATATCTAGTTGTTGATCCTTCAATGTAAGAGTCCCAAGTCCCATACTGGGTTGTTTTTCTAACTCCAATATAGCTATCATGATTTGTGACCATCGAACTAGCTCGACATAGCTTCACCAGGATCAATTCCTTTAAACGTCGAAGCAGTTGATCCAATAATAATTGAACCAGTCGAAGTACCAGGAACAATATTTTAACCAATCAAAGTTTCAATTATAATTAAATTGGAGTGCTGACCCAGAACTAGTCTCAGATCCATGTGTAGTAAAAAGGTAGAATCCTGACCCCATCTCGAAGTTTCAGGTAAATATTTCGATTCCTCAATCTCTAACAGTCTTCACCTCGCAGAATATGATATGTATAATGCAGTGATGACCTCTCCTTATCACTATCAAGTTAAACCTCCTTTATGCATTATTGGCGAGGTAAATTTTGCATCTGACGTCACCACTCTCTTGATTCACGATGTGCACAACTAGAGACATCCAGTGAGGTCTCTGGCTACAACTCCAAATGTTAGTGGATGTGTTTGCTGGCATCAAGCCTCTTATCTAAGTGCAATATTGTTGTCAACCTATACAGTCAAAATTAGTTCAACTAATTGTCATCAATGTTGTTGGGCATTTGTCTAGTTATGTGCTAGTAAGTTGAATCATTTTGGGTTAATAGTCACACTAATCTATGTCGATAAGTTTATTAGGGATGCCATTCATGAATGTGGGAACACATCCAGTGGATTTCCCCACAATATTTATTAGAAAAAAATAGAAAAGTTAAATATCATGAATGAATATATCAATCTTTAAGCCCCAACTTTAGTTGTTAGAGTAATAGCTTGAGTGGGTCTAATGGTTAAGAACATGTGTTTCCTCCCAGGAGGTCACATGTTCAAATATGGAGGGGGGTAGGGTATGTAAACCTATGTAGATGTTAGTAGTTAAATAGTTGCACAGAGGAGGTTCCTTGTCCCACAAATAAGGGGGTCTCATACATCAAAATTGGTGTCTCGCTTGAGTGTGATATTAAAAATATATTATTATTATTTCTTGAAAATGAGGAAATAACTTCAACACAAATGGAATGGAAGTACACAAAAAATCCCTTTAGCAAAATAGGTCTACCTAATCGAAACCATAGATTATTCTCAAGAGATCAACACCTCAAGTGATTGGGAGATAAGTTTCAGACTCTAAATCATAAGCTACTAGAATGATTAACATAAATTTAAACCTAATTAATTACTAGAAAATTTAAATTCAATATTATTATTTTTATTATCATAGAACAACAATAATTATATTTACACCCCCAAAAAAAATTAATGTTTTTCGTTCACAAATCCATGAATATTATTATATTTATTATCATAGAACAACAATAATTATATTTACACCCCCCCAAAAAATTAATGTTTTAGTTTACATTTGAAATTACCCATCCATATAAATTTCTCAAGATATTGAAATTCCTATGCTATAAATTTCAAATCGTCATTCAAAATATTGGAAATTTGATAAATTATAATAACTCACTCACTCATGTCATGCACTCACTGCTTAGCTGTGCAAGATGACCAGTAATGATTGATCACTATGAGGCACTAGCCATCAAGATGTCACTCTGACTCCCAATGGGGCTGCAATCTAAAGTGTGGCAATGTGTCAATGACTATGGCTATAACAATAGATAGAAACTACTAGTCTACTACTAGGCCCAAAACAAGCTCAAAACTTTGTTCGTACTACCGATGTGAACCTCTCTACCAATGTCCACTATTTTTTAATCAAAATGAAATTCAAAAGGACAGTTTGATGAGTCCTCCTCTACAAGACTTCATTTCTTGCATGAATATCATGGACTCATGAAAACTATAAACAACACTCGATGTCATGCAATTAAATACAAATAATGGCATGTAGCTAAGATCACAAACTATACATAGGTCAATTATGAAATGCTATAGAGAGGTGTCATTGGGCACACGATATGGAGAAACAATGAGTTAGAAAAAACATTTGGACCAAAGCACTTGCACAATGGTTATCAATAAAATTAAAAAAACAATTGTTGGCTCAAGAATAGTCTTTCAATTTGATGGGTGGCATGATCATGATGTAATCTCCCTCTGTCCTTTTATACATTTGTGGTTTCTCACAACAATTGTCCTCAACGGTCACAACCAAAATACATATTAAAATTACCTATGTTTACATCCTCTTCTCTATAATCCTCATCTCATAGTCATAACTAAGAATTATTATGCATGCACATCCTCGCATTATAATATCAATTAGGTCAAGGCGCAAAGACAACCATAAAATATCAAATGTTTCAAGATGCAAAGAGTAAGAGACAACTATAAGTAAGTATTATATTAAATTTACCATATAAGAATTTAATTGACACTATCAACTGAGATGTGACACGTTGGACTGTTGTGATATTCTTATCACTCCTTATGAATGTGATTGCAATGAATTCTTTGAAGATGAAGTCTATAATTTGAGGTCTTCTTCCTAATTATCATGCCTTTTGGTAAGACAAAAAGGAGGGTAGAGTCCTGCAACAACATGGAAAATAGTTTTGAGATAGAGGTATACACATTAATTGTTTTCATTAAATAACTTAAATTCCGTACCTGTGACTATCGATTCATTGAATTGTGGACTGGTACAAAACATAGCAAATTTGAGAGCCGTGAGCCCTTAAATACTCACACCTAGAACTTTCTCAAATCTAGCCATTAGTAAACTTCTTTTGGTATTTTGGTTCAATTTAAAAGGCATATTGTTGAGGCTCAGACATGCAATGTGTTCCAAGGCTTCAGTTGACTTAGGATTGATTCCATTGCCCCTCCATCCCATACATATTGTATGCTTTCACGACAAGTGTTGAACAACATAATGTGATGCCCCAACCCGGGTTATGCTAGCGTTGCTAACTTGCTTGGTATCTAGGATTTGTTTTTTTAATGTTTTATGAGTTGTGTATTATTTTCTTAGGTGCCC
>LPNX010119786.1:123322-145915 GCA_001517045.1 Pseudotsuga menziesii
TTTTTTTTTTGTTGGTTAGTCAAAATTTCCCTATTAAACCAAATACCTTAAAAATGAAAAAATAAAAATAATCACAAGTTAAAATTAACATTGTTTAATATTTCTATATATTATTTATATTATTAAAAATACTTAAAGTCATAATGTCTTAAAAACATTTTACCACTCAACATGAATATAATGGTGGTTCTACATTACCATTTTGCTCTATGTATTACACTATTACATATAATTCCTGAATTTCATGGTGAATTCTATCAATTTTTTTGTGATGAATATTTACCAAATATCATTGTTGCAGAATTTGAACACAAAGGAGACGAGGTGACCTAGATTGTTATAATACTTTGAGTTTCTATGATGTTGTTCCAAGCTCTGTTCTCGATATTCTCTTACCATGTTTAAACACAATAGTTGAAATTAAAATTTGTCACTATTTGAATGGTTATCCCTTCTGATATCTGTCATCCCATTATCCCTATCCCTATCTGTAGGAGAAAATTGATTTGAATATTTCTTTATAGATGGTCCTCATAACTGTACAATTTTCATAAGTAGTAAATAGATTTAATTGTCTCAAATGTAGTCACATTGAAAATGGGTGCTAGGATTTCAAAATAACTTATAAACCCGCAGACCACAAAGATATACCGAAGATAATGGTGGATGCCCTAATGATGGTCGAGAATTTTTATACAATGAATTTCTAGCTTATCGAGGGAAATGGCATCAGTGCAGACAAGAAGAACTGAGAATGGATCAAAAAATTTACAGGACAGGAAATAATAGGCCGAAACTAGGGCCGTGGCCACCGAAAATGAAACCCTTGTCCCATTGTAGGAATCACCAGATTCAGAAGTAATTTGTCTGGATATAAAAAGATGCTTGAATACGCATCTAAGAAGACTAAATGGAGTCGTAATTCAGGCAATTCTAAACATGGTGATGAGATTGGTGTCTGTGGACAGAAATTGAAACTGTCAAATATTGGTATTGAGCTTCATGTTGAGTCTCCAGGTTTGTTTTCTTCTATGTTTATGTTTTTCTTAATTACCTATTACTTTGATTTCCTTTCCCTCTTCTGATTATCTTGCCTTGTTATGATCTTCCCTCTCTAGTTTAGTTTCCCCTTACTTACTTGCCCTCTTTTATTATTGTGTTTTTCTTTTATTCATGTTTTTTTAGTTGTTGTGGATGTGGTTAGTTACTTACTTGCCCTCTTTTATTATTTCGTTTTTCTTTTATTCATGTTTTTTAGTTGTTGTGGATGTGGTGGAGATGAAATGGCTAAATCATAATTAGCTACAGTAACAGAGGATTGCTACACCTGCAGATGCACTAGAATAGGCCATAAGGGTCAAAGCTATTATTGGATATCCCGTGATTTTCAAAGACCGGGTTCAGCTTTGCATGAGAGGCAGTCTCACAAGGACAACATGGTTTGGCTTCACTTTGATGGGTGTGTTGATAGGTATTTAGGGAGGGTTACTCCTTCATACCGTGATTGGAAGTGAAACTTTGAACTGATATACACTCCAGCCTCTGGTATCTTTTCCACTACGCTATATTTTCCACTACTTTACCTGTCTCTGTGCCTGTCTGTGCTCTAGCGAGCAACCTTTCTCATCAAAGCTCCCAGCTCTTGCTCCTGCATCACTCCTTGTTGTATGTTGCAGCCTCGAAAACAGGTTAGACCTACCTAGGTTCATAATAAGATTATTATGTTTACAGATAAAACTTAGGAACTAGCAATTCCAAGGGTTGGTAGACCAAAAGCGTTGTGTACAAGATTTCCACTGCTGCGAAATTGATGCTCTTCTAGACTGCTCCTTTTATGATGACTGCCTATATATGCTCAACTTACATAATGGACCTATCTCTCAATAACTTACCAAATCCTATTGCAATTTGCAGTTTTGTATGAAACAGAAATGTAGTTGATAGATCATAATTAGTTTTCAGCAAAACCCAACATGTCCATCAGAGCTATTTCACTCTCCATTCTTATAAATCTGCTTCATCTTCTGCGTTACACTGAATTTTTTCATGCAAGTCTGCATGATTTAGATCTTGCTGCCCTAAAAGAAATCAAGAATGGCTTGCATGATTTTCCAGGTTCTGTATTCTTCGAGTCATGGAACTTTGACTGCAGAAACCCATGCAATTAATTCAGTGGAGTAATGTGCAAACATATAGATGGGTTTTCTCAAGTTCAAATCCTGAATCTTGGCAGCTGGCTAGCCAGTTCTCCTGGACTGAGTGGTGAAGACCTGCAATGGCGATTTCCATTAAACGTAGGTACTAGTTTAGGTGAAGCTATGGAAAAAACATGTTGCCTATTTGTTGCAGGTATATAACGTGAAGTCTAGTGATATGAGTTAGGAAAAATAGTACCCTTATTGGACTACTTCGATCGTTAAGGTTACAAAGAAAAGACAAAGCAATCGTAGACCAAGCATAAAAAAAATGTTTAGATTCCTTGGATGCATGAAGAAGAAGGGAAGAAGTATCAGCAAGAAAAGACATAGAAATATAATTAGTTCAAGATGAATTAAACGAGAGAGTACATAGAAATATGATGAGTTCTGAAAACTTAAAATGTTCAATAAGCAGATATGACCAATACAAAGAATTTTTCCAAGAGCAGTTCCAGAGATATGGATACCTATGAGATGTGCTTTTGTAATCCATTCATTGTAAACCAAATTAGCTTTTACAGTCTTAGAATGATAATTTTATAGTTATATTTCTTTGTTTTGTTCTGATATAACAAACTATGCAAACTTATTAAGCGATCATTTCTACCATATGCATATCTTATACAAGGCATTGCTAATTCGATTGGAAATTCCATTCATCTAATGAACATGGAGCACACTCAAGATACATTGATAATCCAAAATCAAACATACCACAACGATTTAAGTTATATTCCAATCACAAAAGTCCACAAATACCTCTTTTGACTGTGAAGGGCTTCAATTTTTAAGATTACAAATAGAAAACATACCCGCTAACAGACGTGGAAGAAAGCTGATGAAAACAGATTTCGATGATATCTTAATCCTCTTCTAGTTGGTCAAATCTTTGAACTAAAGAAGTTAAAGCTTCAAGCTTTTATTGATTCCTAGTTTTGATTGATTTTTAGAGGATTTGGACCAATGGACAATTCTTTTGGAAACATTGTTAGAAACTTGGATCATTAATCATATTGAAACTCCAATCATTCTTTAAATTCTACAAACTCATGTAAAATTTATAATCGAAAAGGAATATTTCTCTCCTAGAAAATGATTCACGTTAAAAAAAACTTCCATTGATACATGGGCCTCTTTTCTCTGCCTCCTGAGCTCAACGGGCATGGTGACCTAACTGGTGGATCCATGCAATTGTATTGAATACATAGAGACCCAGTTGTAAGTGGAACCCCAGTTGCCAGAGGAAAGGCTGAAAAATAATTATGCTGTAGATAAAGAGTTTGAATTCTTCCTGTATAAATGTTTCTCACATATTCGAAAGGTATTATCCCTGTCAAATGGTTGTGATTTAAATATATATTCCGAGCACTCGCCAGAAGAGGAGAGAGTTCCCCTGACATATTATTGTGGCTAAGATCTATAGTCTCAATACTAATTACTGACCCAACTTGCAATGTAAGGCTACTAGATAATCTATTAGGTTGCAGGAAAACTTTTGACAGCTGGTTAAGCCCAAATAGGGATGTTGGTATACTGCCAATAAATTGATTCATGCTGAGATCTAAGTGCTTCAATCTACTCAGAGAAGCTATGTTCTCAAAAGATCCAGGCAGAGCATTGTGTGTCAAAGATGTTAGCCAAAATTCCGATTCTGAACAAATGCAGAATAAAACTATAAAACAGAATCGAAATAGGAATGCCCAATAAATTATACCTCCAGCCATTGATGCTACTGAACTTGTTGTAGAATATTTCCCTATTCCACAAGGTTTAGGTTCCTGTACGGTGCTTCCAAGCTCTGCTTTCTCCTTCTTGATGGTGTAAAACTGAAGGGGATTGAGAGATAGTGAGCTTGGGGACCAACAGGGGTTTTAAATAGCCAATCTCCCATCAAGCTTCTCATGGCTATGTGTCGAACATTCCACAAATTTAGGTGATGGACCACTCCAAAAGCTCCCAGGCAAGAAAATGGTTGCCAAACCAAATGAACCGTTGGAGATCTTGAGGAGCTGCTGAATGGATGATGTACCGCCGGCCGGACGCGAGAGCTTACATTCTCCCACTTGGTCCATACTTCCAAACTTAATGTCTCATCTTAAAACCTATGGACAATCTTTATTAAGTAATAGATACAAGAATCATGGCGATAAGTCCTCTTATGACAAGTATTACCTTCCATGTATCACTATGTATTTATTTCTATTTTAATTTATGTGGCAACAATTTCTTAATGAATAAACCTTATGTTTATTCTTGGTCCTCATAGATGAATTTTCTCAAATTAACTTAAGGTGCACATATGTATGAGAAAAAACAGCACAGTAATTAAGAATTTTATTCAAAATAACATTGTCCATACAAAAAGAAACTACATAATGGAACCAAGTCCCATATTCATTACATGATCCTTGAATTTAAACGGTGGCATGCCCTTAGTCAAAGAATCAGTGATAATCAACTCAGTGCTGATGTGCTCAATGACCACTTTCTTTGCTTTAACACGTTCCCTGATGGCTAAATACTTAATGTCGATGTGTTTATTTTGATTCCCACTTTTGTTGTTTTTAGCCATAAAAACAATAGCTGAATTGTCGCAATACATTCTCAATGGCTTAGAGATAGAATCCATAATTCTAAGCCCAGAAATGAAACTCTTAAGCCATACACCATGTAAAGTAGCCTCAAAATAGGAGACGAACTCGGATTCCATAGTTGAAGTGGCAATCAAGGTCTGCTTGGCACTCCTCCATGATACAGCTCCACTAACCATCATAAAAATGTATCCTGATGTTGATTTGCATGAATCAACACATCCAACAAAGTCAGAATCTAAGTAGCCAATTACTTCCAAATTGTCCATCCATCTATACATAAGGATGTAGTATTTAGTTCCTTGAAGATACCTCATTACTTTCTTTGCAGCTCTCCAGTGGTCTATACCTAGATTACTCTGATATCGTCCCAACATTCCCACAACAAATGCAATGTCAGGTCTTGTGCAGACCTGAGCATACATCCAACAGCAGAAGCATATGGAATGTTCTTCATTTGTTCCCTTTCAAGGTTGTTCTTCAGGCATTGGTTTAAATTGAACCTATCACCCTTCACAATGGGAGCTATACTTGGTGAACAATCCTTCATCCGAAATCTCTCTAAAATTTTACTAATATAGGTTTCCTGAGATAGACCTAAGAGGCCTCGAAATCTGTCTTTATGGATCTTAATGCCAATGACATAAGATGCCTCACCCATATCCTTCATATCGAAATTTTTAGGGAGGAATTGTTTCACTTCATGCAGCATACCCTTATTATTGGTTGCTAGCAAAATGTCATCCACATATAAAACAAGAAAACAAATTTTACTCCCACCAACTTTCAGATATATACATTGATCCATAATGTTTTCTTCAAAACCAAAAAAATAAATTATATTATGGAATTTCAAATACCATTGGCGGGATGCTTGTTTTAAACCGTATAAGGATTTCTTGAGCTTGCAAACCAATTTCTCACCATCACTAGAGGGGAATCCTTCAGGTTGTTTCATGTAAACCTCCTCCTCTAGATCTCCATTTAGAAAAGCCGTTTTCACGTCCATTTGATGCAAATCCAAGTCGAAATGGGCTACCAATGACATAATAACGCGCAAGGAATCTTTCTTAGATACATGAAAGAAAGTCTCCGTGTAGTCGATTCCTTCTTTCTGAGTGAATCCTTCAGCAACAAGTCTAGCCTTGTATCTCTCAATGTTTCCCATTGAGTCTTTATTTGTCTTAAAGACCCATTTACATCCAATGGCTTTTGCACCATTAGGCAACTCAACAAGATCCTAGACTTCGTTACTCTTTATAGAATTCATCTCTTCCTTCATGGCATTGTACCATAATTCTGATTCTTTGCAATTCATGGCTTGTGAAAAGGACTCGGGATCATTTTCAGTTCCAACGTTAAAGTCAGATTCTTGTAGATACATAACATAATCATCAAAAATTGCTGATCTCCTTGGTCTAGTAGATCTTCTCAATGTTGTATCACTATCTTCTTGAGAAGTATGTGGTTCAACTCGTTGTTCAAAAGTGCTTGGAAACTCTTAAACTACCTGATCTACTAGAATGTTGTCAGTAGCTTGTGGAACTTCAGCAATTGGTTTTTCAACACCAGTTTGTACTTGAGGGGTGCTGTGAACAATAACCAATCTATCACTTGAGGTGGAAGGTTGAGATTCTAAATGATCCTTCTCGGAAACTATGTTCTTGGTTAGATCGCTCCCACTGATCAAGTCATTTTCAAGAAATTTTGCATTTCTTGATTCCACAATCCTAGTGCCGTGAGATGGACAATAAAATCTGTAACCTTTAGACCTTTCAACATATCCAATGAAATACCCACTAACGGTCCTTGGGTCCAGCTTCTTTTCTTGTGGATTATATATTCTCACCTTAGACGGACATCCCCAATCGCGCATATGTCACAAACTTGGTTTCCAACCTTTCAACAATTGAAATGGCGTTTTAGGAATGGCCTTGGTTGGAACTCAGTTTAATATATACATTGTCGTCTTAAGTGCTTCAGTCCACAAGGATTTAGGAAGATTGGAGCTGCTAAGTATACTCCGCACCATGTCCAATAAAGTTTGGTTTCTTCTTTCTGCTACACCATTCTGGTCGGGTGAATTAGGCATGGTGTATTGGGCAACAATCCCATGCTCTTGAAGAAATTTAGCGAATGGCCCAGGTGCTTGTCCATCTTTTGTGTATCTACCATAATATTCTCCACCTCTATCTGATCTCACGATCTTAATTTTATTGCCGCATTGTTTCTCTACTTCAGCCTTAAATATCTTAAAGGCATCTAATGCTTCGTTCTTATTATGAAGCATGTAGAGATACATATATCGTGAGTAATCATCTATAAAAAAGATGAAGTATTTCTGACCATGTGAGTCCATATCTGGACTACATATATCAGTATGTATGATCTCTAATATGTCCGAACTCCTATTGGCACCTTTCTTTGACTTGTTGGTCTACTTTCCTTTTATGCAATCCACAAAAGTCTCAAAATCAGTGAAATCCAGAGTATTAAGTACTCCTTCATTTACCAATCTTTTAATTCTGTCTATGGAGATATGACCTAACCTCCGGTGCCATAATTTAGAGGAATCTTCATTAATAACACATCTTTTAGTGCCAGTGTGAACATGAATTGAATCATAAGTGACATTGTTTTGTAAATTAATGCAGTAAAGATCATCAGACAAAATACCATTCCCAACATAATCAGATTTATAAAATAAACTGACGGATGTTTCGAAAAGTTAAAGGAATATCCAAAAGGTACAAGTCTTGAAACTGAAATCAAGTTTCTAGAAAAACTTGGAACATAAAAGACCTTTTCTAATCTTAAAACAAAACCACTACTTAAAGTTAAATAGCATGTTCCTATAGGTTCCACATGCGAGCCCATCTTGTTTCCTGATAAGATGCTTCACTCACTTCCCACTGGCTTCCTTAGGTTTTGCAAACCCTGCAAAGAATTCGAAATGTGAATTGTTGATCCAAAATCAATCCGCCAAGTGTTAATATTGACATTGAACATATTATATTCATGACAAACAAACGAGATTGCATTACCTTTGTCCGCAAGCCATTTCTGAAATTTTTCGCATTCCTTCTTCATGTGTCCCTTCTTTTTATAGAAGAAACACTTGGAAACCTTCTTAATATCAGTTTGGGGAGGTACTTTACCTTTCCCTTTCTTATTGGCTTGAGATTTTCCCTTCCTATGCATTGCCAGCATTGCACTTCCTCGCAGTTCCATCACCAGTCTTTCTTCCTCTTGAACACACATGGTCATGAGTTCATTTATTGACCATTTATCCTTATGTGTGTTATATGAGATTTTGAAAGGTCCATATTGGTGCAGAAGGGTGTGGAGGATGCAGTGCACCAGGAAAGACTCTGATATTTCAACCTTGAGTTTCTTCAATTGAGCCACAGTGTCCCTCATTTGCATGATGTGCTCGCGCACACCTTTCACACTGGTGAGCCTTAGGGATGAGAACTTCATGATTAGGGTGCTTGCTAGTGCCTTGTCTGAAGTGACGAATTGATCATCAATTGCTTTTAGCAAATCTCGGACCCTTTCATGCTGATCAACTGAACCACGAATACCAGCTGAAATTCTGGTCTTAATGAACATCATGCTTAAACGATTAGATTGCTCCCATCGCTCATAAAGCGCGATGTCTGCTGCAGTGCTGGTATTGGTGAGTGTTGGTGGTTCATCTTTCCTAATAGCATAATCCATGTCCATCCATCCCAAATGAAGGAGAATTCTCTCCTTCCAGACCTTATAGTTATCTCCCTTAAGTTCAGGGATATCACAACGAATTTAAGAGAAATTTGCAGGTTGTACAACTGCATAAAAATAAAGATCACATGCTTACATTAAAATTGAGACCAAATAAAATTTCATGTTTTACCAATGTAAATTCATGCTTTAAGATTGAATCTAATGACATAAAAATTGTTTTATGCCTGTGGGCTAAATTTTTAATTCAAGCAAATTCAAATATTCTTTATGATAAAACTATTAACTCATAATTCATGTGGGTAAGTTATGAATAATTCAATATTTTATCCTAATTAATTACATAAATATAATAAAAATTCTTGTGGGATAAAATTTATTATATTTAGTATAATTAATTACAATCAATGTCTAAACTTTCTTTATGTGATCCTAAACAAAAATATAATATTAATTAATTAGAGATGGTGTGGCTATTCTCTAATTAAATATCATATAGATCACTAGACATTATTAACAGATCTGAATGAGGAGAAGCTAAGAATTTTAAACTCCATTGTCAATTCCAGAATTTAAAACGACTCAATATAGATATAGTGGGACAAATTCCATAAAGTAAGAGCACTTGGCCCAAGTTAGAGTTCCTTAATAATGATATCTCAATCCCAATTGAGTTGTTGTTTGTTAAATATTTATAGCCCTAATAATATTTTATACCATAAAGAGTCCATATAGTAATATTTTTTTTAAAAACCTTAAAGAAAAAGAATAATGTTTGTTTTCTAGGTATGGGTGAAAACGCCCTCATTACTTTATGGATTTTTGCACTTGACACCTCGTTGTCCATGGATATAGAGAGAATTGTAATTCAAGTTATAAGATAGGTATATATATTGGATTGAGTATATCGCGTGAGAAAGAAATATGAAAAATTATGTGATATAACTGAATCTCTCTCAATAGAGATTACGATATAGATAAGAATTTTTTTTAAATTGTCTTCAAAGTCCATCCAATGAATTCGACCAACGATTTTGCAAATTAGAAACATTAAATACCATGACATTATCCTTTCATCTTTAAGAAAAAGAAAACTTGTCCATTTGTTGTGAGTCTAAACGTAATATTTTCAGTCAAAGGAATGTGCAGTGACCAATAAAATTTTCCAAGTTGTTTTTAATTCTTTCATTGCCTTTTCTGTTCATTATCACTATCAAGACTGAAAAGTGAGCATTAATTCAAGTTTTGTGGTAACATTTCCATTTAGACGCAATTAATTTTAAAAACCCTAAAATCAGTTTTTAGAGATGATGCAAAGACTACGTTACTTTGACAACCAATGCCATGACTGCTCCCAACAATCGCAAAAGCTAAGACAAAAACTAAAGCAACGCAGATCCAAGTGTCCCGCTGAGCCGCGAGTTCAAATCACAAAGAAGGCAGCGAAAGCTGCAGTATTAGATCTGTCCACATACTATCAGGCGTATTCTCAGCGTCCTGACAACCAGCGATCATCAATAAAGTTTTGCTGGAAATTAAGGTCTTCCATGGGAAAAAAAGGGGAGAAAAAGGATGCAATCTCAGCGTATTCGAGTTCAAAACATGCGTTCATGTGAGCCACTTGGGTTTTCCATGGCAGATGAATAGAGAAAGATATAGAGGCAGCCTCAAACCACTGTCCAAGTGGCAGCTTAAACAAAGCAATTGTGGTCACCAACAGGTCACGACAGACCTCAAAACACAGTAGATATGATTCAGACAAGGTTCTAACAGGTAGTGGCCTCCACAAGATACCAAAATTAGCCCTAAACGCAGCAGATCTGACCTATACAAGATCTTAACAGGCAGAGGCCTTAGAAGTCACGGTAGGTACAGATCAAAACACAAGGCGGTCACGACAGCCCTAGACAGGTAATAGAAAGATCATAGCAGCTCATAAACAGCAGCGAAACCCTACAGTGGCAACTCCATCCAGAACACCGAGGTAGAGATAAATGGCTCTGATATCAACTGTTATCCAAAATTTCGATTCTGAACAAATGTGGAATAAAACTATAAAACAGAATCGAAATAGGAATGCCCAATAAATCATACCTCCAGGCATTGATGCTACTGAACTTGCTGTAGAAGATTTCCCTATTCCACAAGGTTTAGGTTCCTGTAGGGCGCTTCCAAGCTCTGCTTTCTCCTTCTTGATGGTGTAAAACTGAAGGGGATTGAGAGATAGTGAGCTTGGGGACCAACAGGGGTTTTAAATAGCCAAGCTCCCATCAAGATTCTCATGGCTATGTGTCGAACGTTCCACAAATTTAGGTGATGGACCACTCCAAAAGCTCCCAAGCAAGAAAACGGTTTCCAAACCAAATGAACCGTTGGAGATCTTGAGGAGCCGTTGAATGGATGATGTACCGCCGGCCGAATGTGGGAGCTTACAAAAGATAGATATTGTAAAGAAGAAGGAAGCACTGGTAAATCACCTGATAGCATAATCTAACCGAGATCAATGTGTAGAAGCTGACTTTCAATACTGGGAATTTCTCCCACGATATCATTATGAGCAAATACCAAGATCTTGAGATTGGCGTTCATGGTCAAACCAGCAGGAATAGATACTTGAAGCTAATTGTAGCTCAAATCAAGCGTATGGAGACTGTATAAATTGTTGAGAGACTATTGAATTTGGCCTCATAAAGAGTTCTTACTAATATCCAAAAACTCAATCTTGTGAAGATTTCCCAAAATGTCTAGAATCTGCTCTATTACTCTTCCAGGAAAAACAATCAATTGAAGAAGAGCTGTTAGATTAATCAATGATGGACTCAGTTCACCACTCACAATCAATGGGCCAGACGAGGAAAGGATTTCTGCTGCCAGTATATTGTGTGGTGCATCTCTTATACATGGATGGAATGTTCAGGTGACATCGATTTACAAAAACTTGTGGTTTTAAAGCTTAAACCTTGATTACCTAGCCATTCACTATAGAGTTGATGATGTAAGAAATATAGATAATTCGAAGATATGTGGCTATGTACAAGATTGAGAAATCTATATCAAATTGCTAGATGCTTGAAAATGATTTCTTAGTAGGAAATGTTTTGTTGAGTGCATGAAAAAATTCCTAGAAAAAATATCTTGTTTAAAATGTTATTGTTAAGGGTCTCATTTCAGCTTTACTCACAGGAACACACAGTATGCTTGGTAGTAAAGTTACTCTCACCTCCTGCTCCGCCAGTGTATTGTGGGCCCAGGAGTAATTTAGTAGCTTATGCACCATTATTATACACCGTCCTTTTAGGAGTGACATCGACTAATACTGTTCATGTTCTTTCTTTGTATGGTTTGGTATGTTTATTACACTTGAATTATTCCAACTATATTTGTCTTGTCATATTTTTGTTGTGCATGTTTAATCTAATTTGTCTTTTTATGTTGCATAGTCCTTGTTTTGTCTGCTGTTGCAATTCATCCTAATTTTTGTTGTTTCCTATAACCACTTGGCAGTTTCCTGAAGTTGCAGTGGCATTGATGCCTATTTGTGAGATTTTTGGATCCATCTCTCCAATAGTTCTACAGGTATCAAATTCAGGGGAGGATATTTCAGTTTACATGGTATTTTCATGTGCTTTTCTTCTGCTGCTAAGATTGTGGAAATTTTATCGACCTCCTCATGAACAATGCCTCTTAGGAAAGGGAGCTCCTATTGCAGTCTATATTAAACAGTTATGCTGTTACTGAAGAATAATTTTTTCAGTTTTTTGGGGCAGCTATGCATCCAACATCCCCACACTATCATTGTCTGATAGTATCTATGAACTTCACCTTCCATATTTAATCTTTACCATGAAGATTACTTTGAATTGTATTTGTCAAATTGGAACAATTTCCTTGGATGAAATGAACTGAAGACATTCTTTTGTGTGAGGGAAAATCTAAGAACTACAGAGGGGCTTTTCGTGTATGAGTGAAAGCATTACACAATCATTGATTTTTCTCTTTTTCTGCTTGAACTGCACATGTTGTGGTGTGAAATTGTATTTCTCTCATTTGATTTTCACCCTTAGCAATCTTTGGTGTATCTCAACATGTCTCTGTTTTCCTGGTCTTTTGCTCTTTCAACTTTGTAAAACCAATTTTAGATTACCTTGTGAAAGCAACGCTTGTGCACTTGTGATTAATAGTGGCTCAAAAATTCTCTCTTCTACTGGCGCACATTTATTATTCAAATTGCCACATAGTGTATCATGAAGTATATCTTAGCATGGTTGTCTTCCTCTTCATTTCTTGGTAAAAAAGGGGGCGTTCCTGAAATGTCACAAGCTCATTATGTTTTCCTGGTAGCTCAACATTGTATTTTCTTGGTGACCTTTTCAGCTTCACTGACATTTTAGAAATTGGAGTTAGGGGTGTTCTGGTTTAGATAAATACTACCATGATATTTCAGTTATATCTTGGAAATTTGGATCAATTTAAAAGTTTCTTGGGCATCTTCGGTAGCATATACAGAATCCAGAGAGAGAACTTACTCATCATAAAGTAACTGTCACCCCATAGCTACACGTGCTTACAAAATATTGTGCCACTTGTGCTATTCTCCCAGATATGCTTTTGTTATTTGCTATGCCTATGCTATTATTTTTTGCCGTGCCTATTTAAGTTTGTATTTTATGGGTGTTGTCTCACTCATACCCATAATTTCCATCACGATTTGCCCCCGAGATTCATGGCAATCATGCATGAAAATTTGTCTGCATAATATAGTGTTAATTGAACAGAGTTATCAGTGCATATCTTATATATCATTGTTCAAATATAGAACAGTTAGCAGCTCCTTAGAACACACGATATGGCTTGTGAGTGTCCCTTAAACAAACTCGGCTTCTATGCCTCACCATTATTTCAAATATCAGGCCAAAAATAATATCAGTGTTTCCTTTTGAAAGACAGCATTCCAAACACCTTTGGTTGATCTGCAATTGAAGAAGATGCAGGAATATTGTTGGTGAATTTCCGATTTAGCTGTGACACAGATATGGAAGGTTTTTTTGTCTAGTTTGTTGTGAACAGGAATGCTTGATTGCATGTGTTGTAAGAGAGACTTCAACTTGGTGCAAATGTTGCTCCTCAAGTTTCTTTGCTCACATAAGAGTAATAAAGATTGTTAGAGTATGCTGTTAGCTATTCTGAAGTGTTGGGGTAAGATGAATTGGATAATAATAATAGCTTTGCAATGCATTTCCAACTAATTCATTGTTACCCAACCATCAATTGAGCCATAAATTGGTTACTAGTAAAAACACAATCAAGAGGCACATAGATTATGAATGCCAACAATGTTGGCATGCATATCACTAAAGGAGATTGATATATATCCAAAAATTATTATGTAACTAGTAAAATAATAAATTAGACCTTATTTCAATTTGTAATTATTATACTGAATAACATCCCCTCTGGATGGATCATGGAACTATATTTAATCCATAATGCAAATAGAAAAATACTATGAAATCTATAGCATCAAGAAACTGAATTTCCTAGAAGTCCAAATTTAACAAACTCTCTCCTTTCATTCCCAGGTTTCACAACCACCATAAATCTGATAAATTAATAAATTCCTAAGATATACCATGCCTCCACTTAGAAACTGACGTCTTTTCCAGTACCTTTCACATTCACACATTACTTAATGAGATCTGATACAAGTTATAATGCTTCATCACAAAAATTTATGAAGAGAATAGGCTTTTTGTAAAGTACTAAATGGCATTGTTGATACTTTTGAACATCCAGGCCTGAGAGACCTAGTAGATTTTCTTCCTGCTTCCCTTGCAGCAATTTTTAGCTACTTTATTGCAGAGGTTACTCGTGGTGTCTGGAAACCTGCATCAATGAATGGAACAGACTGGCCAAGTCCTGCAACAAATCTTCAGAATATTGAAGCTAGGATAAAAGAGGTCTTGGCTGCTACAGGTGTTCATGTACCAAGTCTCATGGGTATGCATCAGGGTTTAGCCATCTTTCAGTTGTATTGTTACATGTTTCTACTTTGTCTGTGTGTTGATATGCGTGTCTACTTTTCCTGTTGATGAAATGCATCTTTTGAACTTTGGCATATGCCTTGTGAATGCTAAACTAGAATTCTACATGAAATTTTCATATATTGCCTGCAAACCCATGACCATAAGTTGCTTTAACAAACAGTTTCCTTGATGGATAAGAAGGATACTATAGTCAGTGTTATAATAACATCATCAAGTAACTTACGTTCATGGGTTTGTGTCATGTGAATGATTGAGAACACAAACTTTAAACTTATGTGCTTTTGCATTCTAATTGCCTATAAAAATGGAGGTAAGGTTAACAAAATTAAATGATTATGCTTCATCACAAAAATTTATGAAGAGAATAGGCTTTTTGTAAAGTACTAAATGGCATTGTTGATACCTTTGAACATGCAGGCCTGAGAGACCTTGTATATTTTCCTCCTGCTTTGCTTGCAACAATTGTTAGCTACTTTAATGTAGAGGTTACTCGTGGTGTTTGGAAACCTGCATCAATGAATGGAACAGACTGGCCAAGTCCTGCATCAAATCTTCAGAATATTGAAGCTGAGATAAAAGAGGTCTTGGCTGCTACATGTGTTCAGGTACCAAGTCTCGTGGGTATGCATCAGGGTTTATCCATCTTTCAATTGTATTGTTACATGTTTCTACTTTGTTTGTGTGTTGATATGTGTGTCTACTTTTCCTGTTGATGAAATGCATCTTTTGAACTTTGGCATATGCCTTGTGAATGCTAAACTGGAATTCTACATGAAATTTTCATATATTGCCTGCAAACCCATGACCATAAGTTGCTTTAACAAATAGTTTCCTTGATGGATAAGAAGAATACTATAGTCAGTGTTATAATAACATCGTCAAGTAACTTACGTTCATGGGTTTGTGAATGATTGAGAACACAAAATTTAAACTTATGTGCTTTTGCATTCTAATTGCCTATAAAAATGGAGGTAAGGTGAAAAAAATTAAATGATAATGCTTCGTCACAAAAATTTATGAAGAGAATAGGCTTTTTGTAAAGTACTAAATGGCATTGTTGATACCTTTGAACATGCAGGCCTAAGAGACCTGGTAGATTTTATTCCTGCTTCCCTTGCATCAATTGTTAGCTACTTTACTGCAGAGGTTACTCGTGGTGTTTGGAAACCTGCATCAATGAATGGAACGGACTGGCCAAGTCCTGCAACAAATCTTCAAAATATTGAAGCTGAGATAAAATAGGTCTTGGCTGCTATAGGTGTTCATGTACCAAGTCTCATGGGTATGCATCAGGGTTTAGCCATCTTTCAGTTGTATTGTTACATGTTTCTACTTTGTTTGTGTGTTGATATGCGTGTCTACTTTTCCTGTTGATGAAATGCATCTTTTGAACTTTGGCATATGCCTTGTGAATGCTAAACTGGAATTCTACATGAAATTTCCATATATTTCCCACAAACCCATGACCATAAGTTGCTTTAACAAACAGTTTCCTTGATGTATAAGAAGACTACTATAGTCAGTGTTATAATAACATCGTCAAGTAACTTACATTCATGGGTTTGTGAATGATTGAGAACACAAACTTTAAACTTATGTGCTTTTGCATTCTAATTGCCTATAAAAATGGAGGTAAGGTGAAAAAAATTAAATGATAATGCTTCATCACAAAAATTTATGAATAGAATAGGCTTTATGTAAAGTACTAAATGGCATTGTTGATACCTTTGAACATGCAGGCCCGAGAGACCTTGTAGATTTTCTTCCTGCTTCCCTTGCAACACTTGTTAGCTACTTTACTGCAGAGGTTATTCATGGTGTTTGGAAACCTGCATCAATGAATGGAACAGACTGGCCAAGTCCTGCAACAAATCTTCAGAATATTGAAGCTGAGATAAAAGAGGTCTTGGCTGCTACAGGTGTTCATGTACCAAGTCTCATGGGTATGCATCAGGGTTTAGCCATCTTTTAGTTGTATTGTTACATGTTTCTACTTTATTTGTGTGTTGATATGCGTGTCTACTTTTCCTGTTGATGAAATTCATCTTTTGAACTTTGGCATATGCCTTGTGAATGCTAAACTGGAATTCTACATGAAATTTTCATATATTGCCCGCAAACCCATGACCATAAGTTTCTTTAACAAATAGTTTCCTTGAAGGATAAGAAGAATACTATAGTCAGTGTTATAATAACATTGTCAAGTAACTTACGTTCATGGGTTTGTGAATGATTGAGAACACAAACTTTAAACTTATGTGCTTTTACATTCTAATTGTTGATAAAAATGGAGGTAAGGTGAAAAAAATTAAATCATAATGCTTCATCACAAAAATTTATGAAGAGAATAGGCTTTTTGTAAAGTACTAAATGGCATTGTTAATACCTTTGAACATGCAGGCCTGAGAGACCTTGCAGATTTTCTTCTTGCTTCCCTTGCAGCAATTGCTAGCTACTTTACTGCAGAGATTACTCGTGGTGTTTGGAAACCTGCATCAATGAATGGAACAGATTGGCCAAGTCCTGCAACAAATCTTTAGAATATTGAAGCTGAGATAAAAGAGGTCTTGGCTACTACACGTGTTCATGTACCAAGTCTCATGGGTATGCCATTTTCTATTTTCTACTTTCTGAGATCATTTCCTTTAATTGTGCTTAGGTTGTATATACTATAGCCTTTGAGCAGTACTTTATAAATTTCTTGTGTATTTTCTTCAATGTCGATGTTTAGTAGGTGGAAATGCACCAACAACTATTCCTTTACCTTTAACAGCACTTGTGAGCCTCACGATAACATTCAAGATGGATAAAGCATCAGAGTTTGTTCATGGAGTTGCTGGACCAGCATTGGAAAGTACCACAGTTGGAAGACCATGGCCCAGTACACCCATTGTTGTAGCGCTCTGGGCTCAAAAAGTACGCATGTGGCATGATTACATTGTGTTTTTTAGCTCATGAACTGTGTTCAAGCAAGATAAGCATGTTGTTGTTCAGCTTATGAGGAGTTGTTTTGCTGCTGCTCTTGGTTCTTTAAACTCTTTGATGTCAAAGCTGACATTTAATGGTGGGGTGGGAGAACTTCTTGGACATGGCTTACATTCACATTTGGCTCCTGGTGGTATGTCTCCTATGGCACCAAGATTCCTTTATCTGCGAACTAATAGAGCAATCTATGACATAATGTTTATAACTGAAGAAATTCTATCACTTGTGGTTGAAGGAGCAAGAGACTTGTCAACTATGGGAATGAATGAACATTATGGAAAAACTGGAAAATCTGCACTCATTTAAAATCTCGTCAACTGTCACTGGAAACTGCCATGGAAAAAGTTAAGCAGACATCTACATTGGGAGCTTCCTTACTGTGTGTCACCGGGGGATATGGCTTGGTTCAAATGCTATATCAAGAAATGGTATCTCTCATTTGCCCACTGGTAGTACTTTATTAGCCAGTACCAACCACATTAGTGTTTTTGTTTCTAAAGGGTTGAATAGCTTCCAAACAACTGTCCTCCAGGATGCTCTCTCTTGCATGAGTTCCTCCACTTTGGTAGCATAACCTATTTTGACCCACGGAGTGCATTTCCTTGTTCCCTTAATCCTTGAACACTTTAAATTCTTGGATCCTTGATGATTGGGAAAGTCAATGTAATCGTCTCATTCCTCTGGCTCACCTTGTAAACTTAAGACTTTCTGCTGTCAGCCATCCTCAAGACTAGGAATTTCTTGCCAATTGTGAGTATGCCTCTCTATGACAGTATAGACCACTGAGCATGTAAACTATCTACCAGAGCCTTTGAAATTTGAAATTTCCTTCAATCCCGATCCACGGGTCCTTTCCAATTCTGACTTTTCTTCAGTTCCCTCATTTATTTACCCACCAAGGGGAAAAATTTACCAAAGGATTTCCTTGTAATGGAAGCATCCCGTGAGTGTTTTTTTTAAGCCAATATTCCATGGATGCATCTCTTAAGTGTTTGGATTTCATAACTTGACGTCGGTGTCCATCATTATAAAGCAATCTCTAAAGGCTTTTAGTTGCAAATTTTGAGCTGAAGTGTTTTATGTGTTTTAAATCCCATTCCCAGCTGACTTGGAATTGGCTACCCTGTTCCATTTATAACTAGTGGAATTTCTTGGCCCTCCCTCCTATGTGAAGGATGCTGAAACACTTCTTTTTGATTTGGTTAAGATTCCTTTTGGTCACTGTGCTATAGACATCCAATACTCTTGTATGCTCTGTAGAATAGATTAATGAAGGTTAATATACGAACCATAGGACAGTTACAACCAAAATTTAAATGTCAATCATATGGTTTCAAGATGAAACCCAGGTATTTGACTTCTTGAAATAATTAATGGGAAATATGATTTTGGTCCGGTCTTTAAATTACTCTACCAATCCACTTTACATTTCTGAAGACTTATTCATATTTATTACCATTATTGTAGTATTGCAATAGAGGTCCAGAATCCCCTTAAGCTTTTCCAGCTCCCTAATAGAACTATTGACTGAAAATCAATTTGTCGTCTACCAAAAGTAAATGGGTGATATGAACGAGTTTGCTGCTTTAGTCCCCTATAATTTTTTTCTAGCATTTAATTAATTTAGAAAGTTTTCTTCATTGGGATAAATTGTTTTAAAAAATATTTCACATTTAGCTTTTATGATTTTTGATTTTCTATGTCCTATTTTTCTAGTAGCAAAACTCAGAAGTTCTATGATGTTACAAATCCTTCACAACAACACTGGGGACTTTGTTTACCTTCACCAGTGGCAAAGGTTTCCTTGCTTGGATCAAAGTAAATTGAGCAAATCACCGGCTCCTATAAGTGACTTTAGGATTTTAGTATATTGTACTTCTGTCCAATTATCTTTAGCATTTGTTATTGATATTTGTGCAGACAACTTTTTCTATGCTTCCATATTAGATTATTTAATAGCTTCTGATTCAGTCTTAAATAATCATTAGTAAAGAAGCTAATGTGTATTTTCTTTATACAGCTTATGTTTTACTTCAGTGATTGTCTTCTAGATTCTTTATACATGGCTTCATTTTCAGCAACACTGGGGACTTTGTTTACCTCCACCAGTGGCAGAGGTTTCCTTGCTTGGATCAACTTCTTCAAGTAAATTGAGCAAATCACTGGCTCCTATAAGTGACTTTAGGATTTTAGTATATTGTACTTCCATCCAATTATCTTTAGCATTTGTTATTGATATCTGTGCAGACAACTTTTTCTATGCTTCCATATTAGATTATTTAATACCTTTTGATTCAGCCTTAAATAATCATTAGTATAGAAGATAATGTGTATTTTCTTTAGACAGCTTATGTTTTACTTCAGTGATTGTCTTCTAGATTCTTTATACATGGCTTCATTTTCATTTCCTAATAATATATACCTGTTCATATTTCCATGTGAAACTAGAACACAGGAGGTAATGCTGAGACTTCCCTTGCCAGTGGAGTTGTTGGAAGATCAGTTGTATTTCCAGCTAGTGCATCTTGGTATGAAATTGGTTTCTTGTCATGGAATATTTGTTTAGTTTTCTAGCATCCCCCTGGATTGGTGCAGAGTAACATTACACATTAAGTTTAGTGAACATAAGCTTCGATGTGATTTAGGAGTTTGTGGTGGAATATTACATATCTTATTGAATATTGAGACATTAATGGTAGTTGCAGGGGCTCCCATGCTGCACAGGAAAAATCATTTAGTATGAGGATCCCAGTTGTTCAGGGGTCCTCTAATCCTAAAACAAGTTCATCTCATTCACTTTCAGTGTCTCCAACATTAAATCTCCCTTCCTTGGTGGTGGAAGCTGTTGCATCAGGGTTGAGTTCTGATCATGGAAAGCTGTTGGTCGATAAGGGTGGGAAGTCATCAAAGTTTATATCTAAAAAACATATTGATGCCAAACCTAATGCAATGAGTGGAATAGATATAAAATTAAATTCACATGTAAATACCACTGGGGAAGTTTTCCATGGAAAGAATGCCAGTTTAGTTATGTAATAGTAATAATTATGTAGTTTGTAGATTGATATCTATCATAAATTTGTTTGAATATCATCATTGTCAAGCAATAACAACTTTTTAAAGGGTGCTAGCTCAATGGTAGAGAGCCTGCCTAATTATAGGCAGGAGGTTGGTGGTTCGATTCCTCTGTGCCCTATCATAAATTTGTGACTACAAAAGCGACTAAATTCGCATATATACGACTTTAAGTAGCTAATTTGCCGTATCTTATTCGTATTTAGCTTATTCATTAATATGTTGACATGTAGTAGTTTATTTACTCATATATTTGGTCATTAATGGTCGCAATCACTGACTAAAACAATGACTAAATCAGCGACTAAATCAATGGCCAAGTCACTGACTAAATCCATGACTAAATCATTAACTATCAATGACTAAAACAATGATTAAATCATTGACTATCAATGACTAAAGCATTGTATATCAATGACTAAATCAATGACTACTAAGTCAAGCTATTAATGACAAGTGAAATACGGCTAGTTATAAGATAGTGGAAATTTGATACTATTAGTCACCGACTCAAAAATAGTCGTTTATAGCATGATTTTAGTCATTTTTTTAGTCATTAGTTTCTCATTTTATACTAGTGTACTTCGCACCATGCAGGACTCCATCTTTCCAAACCAAGAGATCACACTTGATCCCATACTGAAGTAGCAGTTCGAAGTTCTATTCCTATCAATGGCACTACTTGCCCAATACGAATCCACATAATCTTTTGATTCGCCTCATACTTGAGCCCATAATAAACTGTACCCCTCCGGTACCTTACTGCATGCTTTGCAACCATCAGGTGACACTACTACATTTTGACCAAAAATCCGACGGCCGTCATGCGGATTTTCGACACTTCCCTGTCGCATGTACGACACTTTGATTTTTTGTTAAGCGTCGGAAACTTGTCGTCGGGTTTCCGACACCTAAATAACCGTCGGTTAAGCGACACCTAAGTAACTGTCGGTTAAGCGACGGAATATCCTTGACAGTGGTGAAAGTTTTTTAAGAAAAACGACAGCAAGAACCGTTGGATTTGCGACGGATATCTACAAACGACGTCGGAAAAGCGACAGTTTATAGCGTCGGATTTGCGACGGAAATCTACAAAAGACGTCAAAAAAGCGACAGTTTAGAGCTTTGGATGTGCGATGGAAATCTACAAAAGACGTCAAAAAAGAGACAGTTGAAAGCGTCGTATTTGCGACGGATATTTACAAAAGACGTCGGAAAAGCGACGGTTGAAAGCGTCGCTTAAGCGACGCCTGCTGAAATTTTTTTTTTTAAATATTGTGAAAATATTGTGCCAGTACCTAATTCTCATTGCACTAGGTAAGCAATATCAAACCAAATTCTATACAAAGAAGATAGATTTACACTTGTCAAGACTGGTTATTTGTTACATCGCTACACCCTTCTCACTTAGTTTTTTTTCCATATCTTATTAGTTGAATGATTTATTGAAAGTGTGAGAAGAACTCAGCTTACATTCCAATTGTAAGGAATGTAAGCTGCCATTGCAGCAAAGTCGAGTTAAGAGAGGTACCAAAACCACCAAGATCATTTTTGTGAGGGCTCAAGAAGGAGACCTGCCAACTCCAAAGAAAGAACAGACCGCAAAATATGAACGAAAAGAAGGCTGCAAACAGCTACCATTTTCACCCCATGCAGACTCCAAAGGGGATGGAAAGATCCTACATTTTTCACCCTGTGCAGACTTCAAGGGTGACAGGTAGAAGGTGACACAAGCATCTGAAGATGTCTTGACTCTCAAGTGTCAGAAGATTAAACAAGAATGCCAATAAGCGCAACGTCATCCCAAATCATAAGGAGAGGTAGGGCTCCATAGTCCTGAAAAAATAGGTGACTAAGCCATGTATGAAGATCAGTTTTAATCTCATTCCCCAACCAAATAAAATGAGTACTTATAACCTATGAGGCATACTTCCAAATATTAGTCATATAGGGGAAGTTTATAAAAATGTGATTGAT
>LPNX010119786.1:154918-169121 GCA_001517045.1 Pseudotsuga menziesii
AATTCATGCAAGTAGGAATGATCAAATGAGATTAGAGGATTCCTTGACCTCTTATTCAAACTTTAATTGAATAGCATCCTATAACTCTGTCCTTACCATGGATGCAACATTTTTAAGGAACTCTTCCAATTTTTGACTCATGCCTACCTTTTTAGAGCCGTCGCTTAAGCGACACTTAGGAGGCAAACTGTCGCTTAAGCGACACTTAGGAGGACAGCAATTTTAGCGTCGTCGCTTAAGCGACACGTAGGAGGATGTCCGTCGCTTAAGCGACGCTTATGCCCATTATTTCAAAAAAAAAATAATCTTTCTGATTTTTGGCACGGTTAAAATAAAAAATCCACGTGCCGTTGGAAAAAACCGTCGGATTTTGGATCAAAATGTAGTAGTGTGAACATGTCTTAATGTGTTTACATCAAAGCAAATATCTGGTCTCGTATTCGTCAGGTACATCAAGGACCCAATCATCTGACAATACATTGTAGCATCAACCGTCCTTGATGAAGCATCACTTAATAGCTTAATTTTCGATGCCATAGGTGTGGTCATGGACTTGCAGTCCATCATCTTGAACCTCTTTGGGATCTCTAGTGCATACTTCCCTTTTCCGAGGAAGATTCCATTTGCATTCTACCACACCTCCATGCCTAGAAAATAGTGCATCGACACATAACAGGAGCATCACTGGCCTTCCTCTTTCAACCTTGAAGCAAAAGTTGAAATCCAATTTACTCGCAATAATTCCTAGAGTCATTAGTAATCTATCCATCCTTTCGTATCATGTCAAACCTCAAGATATTCTGTAGTCACTCCCTCTAAAGCGGAGCATCATACTCCCTCTGTCTTCCATACTCTATGCACTAAAACATTTTGTACCGAAGTGACAAGTAGCTTCCTCTGCTACTAATATTCTATGTATCCATCTAGGATCAATGGATACCAATATCCTCTATCTTGAACTTTTTCAAAAGTTCTTCTCATATCCATCTGTGAGCTTGTCATGCTTTATCAACCTTGTAACAAAGGTTTAGATCTTCATCAAGCTCCTCATGTGTGTGTTATCCCATGGGTGTCTTCTGAGCTCGTACAAGACCTTCTTTCATTTGCACACATGATTCTTCCTATCATGTGTCTCAACTCCCACTAGCTGCAAATTTCTTCTCGTAGTCTATGCCTTCTTTTCGTGAGAAGCCTCGTGCTACGAATCTTTCCTTGTATCCCACGATGCTTCCATTTACTGCATGATGGAACTATGAACTTCCCTTCATGTATCGATACTGCATCCTAGACATCATTCTTCTTGAACTGGTCTTCCCTTTCTTCTTGGTTACTTTTTCATGGTTGGAAGGTTCTACATCAATGATGTCACTGCATTCGTCATATTATTGTTCATTTTGAAATGTCCTCACTTGTTCTTCGGAACAAGTCTCATCCTTCTTTGCTTGTAGGCAATTATGTATGCCATCTTTCCTACAAGTCAAATGGATTTGTATGGTTAGAAGCATTTCATAAGGAATATTCATAATGGCAAATTATTATGCATAAATATATGATCATGCAACTACTTTAGCCAATACAACATTCATCCATATCTCACGGAAACTTTCTAGATGCCTTCCATCTCTACCAAGACAACATTGAGACTGTGCACTAATCCAATATGTCAGCAAAGAGGTTTCATTCTAGATAAGTAGCAATGGAGAGTTGTATAGCCCCATGCGCTACTTACCCATCACATGCATATTAGTAGTATACTGTCATTAATGCAAACATTCTATCATGCATAATACATTAACTGAATATAAACAAATGCATAACAAAACAATATCATGAAATGACAATTGAATACTTATCTTTATTTGTTTCATGGGTAGACTCCTTTTTTAGCCTTCAGCTTCATCGTCTTCTTCATTCATAATAGCATCATTTCTTATCCAAATGCTAAGGTGGATAAGAGGTTCTTTAAGAGTTGAGTTCTTCATATTCCTCATCGCTTGAGGGATCTTCTTTGGATGGTGAGAGCTTGATCTTCAGTTGCTCCCATCTTCTTTTCTCTTATTATTAGTTGAGCTTCTTCTTATGTGTGCTCTTCCCAGAGTCTGCTGAAAGTAATCACTTCCTTCTAGCACACATTATTTGAATGAATGAATCCCATGATCTTGGGAGGCCATTCAAGGTGGCTATCACCACTTCTGCATTCTCTACTTCTTCTTCTATTGTTTTCTCAAAGCCATCTTTTGATTTATGTTCTTCCCTTCAAATAGCTTGGTCAAGGAATCAAACATATTTGGTGTACTTAGGGAAGAAACTTGTGGTACAAGTTGATTGGTGACTGAATCAACAATGATCTTCTTGTGTAAGGCTTTGAGCCTCATCTCCCTCTGGAACTGGAACCTTTCCACTCATGTGGGTGTCCAATTCATTTTCTTCAAAGAGATCATATACTTCCATTCTTGGAAGTTTTCAACTTCACCAAGCTTATCATCAAACTTATGTAATAGATCACTTTGAAATGAGAACCTCGAATGAAAATAGCAAAAGATTAGATCTTACCGATTTGAGGTGTCTGTCCTGGTTCCGGAGCTGGCTAATCTAGGGTTTGTCAGAGAAACCCTAATTTTAAAAAATTGGAATATTTTAGATCTGATTGGATAGAAATATATATATCTTCAAGGAAATCTGTCCAATGTACTCCTTTTCTAAAAACAGTGGAGGGAAGCTCCCGAAACATGAAGCCCTAGTTCCAATTTCTTCTACAGAAATTTTTGTTATTGTTTTTATGGTATCTCCAAAATTACTTCTCCTCTATGTTTGAAACTTTACAATGAGGTAGCCTTGCATTTCCTTGTTCCAACACCATAGGTTTCATCAGGATTGGTTTCACCAATTGGGACTTAGGATCATTTTCCCAAGGTGTCCTGTTATAGGACTGTTCAAAACAACGAGGTTGTATGGACTTCCACGTGTCACTGGTTCATATTCTGAGTCTGAAACTTGAACCACTGAAATTAAAGTCTGTTCCTTTTTTGGAACATCTTCAAAAATTTCATTTGGACCTTTGTAGCCCAAGATATAGCTATTCTCCCCAGGTGTCCTGCTTAGGGATGAATTCAAGAAGATGTTGGAACCCTAACTTGGAGCAATCATATCTCCAAGAATACAGCAAATATGAGACTAAAGTTTGGATACAGTGTACATAAGGATTGTATCATCGATCTCTTCAATTTTCAGCTCCTGAGACTTCACCCATCCTGAGATATAGCGAATGTACTAAAACATATCAGTTTTAGTATTTAGGGTTTTTTCCTAGCTTGGGGTTAAACTAGGGTTTGACTTTCCCAGAGTTTCACCCAACCAAAAAACTTGATCTAGGTCTCTAAAATTCGATTTTGATGAGGATAGAAATCCTATTATGGGCTCACTAAAAAATTCCTCTTCTGTAAGAAGCCCTAATTTCCCACACCAAAAATTGAAAATGCTCGGAATTGAATTCTGCTTCGACAGAAAGATGCGCCTTTCAATGGAGAGTCAGCCTAACATACTTTTGCTTATGGATTGTGGAGAGAGACAAAAAAAGTAAAAATCCCTAGCTTCTAGAGATGCACAATGTCTTCTTCTTAGGTTAGCTCTGATACCATGTTAGATTTTTATCATTCAAGCTAGCATTATGATCTTAGGATCTTTAACTAAGAGAATAACATACACAGGAATAAAACACAAGAGACAAGAGACACAAAGAATTTTCCTCAAGGAAAACATAAAGGAGAAAACCCCCCAACTTCCTTAGAGATATAATGAGCACCAATGGCAGCAGTAAAACCTGAAAACATAAAGATGATCTCCACAACTTCTGTCTCTCTCTCTCACTTGAGAGAGCTTCTCCTATCTCACTCATGCGCCCCAATGAGTGAGTGTGTGTGTGATAAATAGAGAGGCTCACTCTCTATTTATATTATTTCATTCACTTGAAACCCAATCCAACATGTCAGCCTCACTTAGCAATTACTTACTAGAGCCGACATCTCTAGGAGTGTCAATAACCCTAGTGCCCCACAACCTGTGGGGACTTTGCCTCCTCCGACCAACAAGGAGGTTTATCCTTAACGCAATGGTGGTGAATATTGCCCCGACTTAAAATGACTCACCTAGGGTCGACTTGTCTAGGATATTCTAATAACCCTAGGGCCCCACACCTGGGGACTTTAACCCTTGACCAATAGGAGGGTTACCCACAATGAATTGACATGATAGACACATCCCAGAATAAACACCGGGGTACTATACATAATATATACAAGTGAATACATTTCGAAGTTACAATTACATCAACACCACCTGGGTGTTGGAGACTCAACACTGAATAGGTATACATTAAAACAAATCAATTCATCAACATCTGATTCTAAGTTAAATTTATTAGAAATTATGATATTTCATAACGTATAATCAATACTTGAACATTAAATAAAACAATAAATAACCTGGTGTAGGTAGCTCTCTGTGGCATGCTCCAGCGTGGTAACATGGCATGGATTCCCACAATGAGAACAATGATGTGGCACTGGTTTTGTCGTGCTGGATGGATCATCTTGGCTACCACATGTAGCTGCTCTCCCTCTCCCACCACCAGTAGACTGTGCAGAAGTGTGTCTCTCAGGGTGGTCCTGCTTGGTCTACGAGGATATAGCCACAAATGTGGTATGCCTGTGAAGGTGTTGTGTGGCACATCTAATGGACTCATTGATCTCATCTAGCCCACTACCTAACCCAGGGGGTTGAGGAAGTGGGTTTGGATCTCTCCTAGGTGCAAGAGGTCTTGTAAATGGGTTCGGGTGGGAGTGAGGTTGATCTTGGGCTGAGCCAAAGCCGATGCCCTGGAACTTGGTGATGTCAAAGTAGTTCACATGGAACCCTAATACAAACTCAACCGATAGTTTCCTAAGAAAATACTGTGGGACCTTGACATTTTTGCATGGAGGCTTGTCAAAAACCATGAACCATATCTTCCTCCAGTTTTCTCTCCATGGCTAGTAATTACACCAATCCATGCAAACTCGCCTCTTCCTCACACCTGGAGGATGTCATGTTCTTAGATCTTTAAATTTACTCCACAATTGGGATTTTGTGATATTCAGTTTTTTTATATCCTCTTTGGATATACCAGTTCCATAATGTTCTCTCATTCGATCCCTATATTGGCTCAAATTGGTTATCTCACTATGGGAAATGTTGATGGACTCTATTATGTTTTGTAGTGATGAGGCGAGGGAAACCCGATAGGTTTCCCTGGTGTTCTTTAGTTCATCACACAGTATTCTTAATTGGTTTAAATCCCCGTGTAATTCATCTTCGGGATTTTCTTCATTTAATTCGGGGTTTATTGGGTCCTCTGATTGGTTTGTTTCACCCCTTTCTTGGGATGGTTCATTGGTATTTGTCATTATGTTTAGGTAATTTGTATATGCAATATCAAATTATTTCCATTTCAATTCATTTGCAATTTATTTTATTTTATTTGAAAAACAATAAAAAACATTAAAATAAACCAAAAAAATGAAAATACTGCTCCATCTACCTTATTCGAACACCGTGGGTGTCATTTTAGGCTCCTTGGACACTTCCTTTGGGCTTCGTGGGTTTCTTTTTGGCCTCCTACGACGTGGTTTTCGGTGGCTTGCGCGCTCGCAGGTCGGTTGTGAATTAACAAAATTGTTCATTTTTTTTAAAACACAGGGACGCACGCACATCCCTGTATGCGAACGCGCAAAACACGTGCACGTGTCCACATACGTATCTGCGCACATGCACGCATGCACATCATTAGGGGAACGTGCGTGCTCCTATTTTCTACTCTTGAAATACGGTGTGGATGTTCACCACTGCCGAAGCGAGAGCGCGTGTGTGTTCTTTTTTGTTCCGCTTGCACGCTCCCATTGCATCATAATTGGGTGGCAGCGTCTTGCGGGTGCCCATAATAATCTACAAGATATTCAAGCAAAGAGTCTTGGTGGGTCATTTCTATGCGATACAATACTCAATACTCTGCAAGATCTTCGAACAAGGGGTCTCATCGGAGTGACAATCTGCAAGATCTACAAGCAAAGATATATTTTAGTGGAGCAACAATCTGCAATATCTACAAGAAAAGATATATTTTAGTGTCATTGGTGGTCCCCTGATTGAGTCTTCCAAAAGAAAATATTTTCAAGGTATATCATTTTTTTTGTTTCTAAATCATGGTAGAATAATAAAATATATATTCTTCAATTCTATTTTGAAAACAGAATGCGGGAATTAAAAACAAAATTCAAGTAAAATCGTTAGTGATTGTGTTCTGTGTGAATATGTAGATTATACAGTAAGAAAATTATGGTTGAATGATAATGAACATAATAATCAAGATATATATAGAAAGACAATTGTGGTTGAACGATAGAGGACATAATAGTCAAGATATTTAATCAATCTTCAGTACATACAATACAAATACAGGTATTTCCTACTGTTACAGTTTAAACTCCATTTCAAAAAATTAGAATCTGTCTAAGCATTATGGCATGAGTTAAAATTTTTATGATACCAATTAGATTCTGAAAGTAATCTGAAATAGACAAGTAGCGGCTATAAAAAAAGAGTACAGACCCAAATAAGTTCTGTAGACCTTCTAAGTTAGGTCAATTTGTTTTGACAAACTTACTATTAAGGGTAAGTGAGCCAAAAAAATCCCTCGAAGCTAGTGAACCTATTATTAGTTCGCAAGGTTATGCCTAAAAAAGAGTAAAAGAGAATTAGGTCCAAGGCCTTTTCCTCATTCCTTGATACGACAGGCAATAATATCCTGCAAAGGAACCTCTATAGGGAGGGATAAGAGGGACATCTTATCTTGAAGAATAGATTCAATGGAAACTACCACCAGATGAGATTTGTTTAAGCATTATGGAAGCATGTGTTAAAAAAATTGATGATAACAATTAGTTTTTGAAAGTAATCTAAAATAGACAAGTAGCGGATGTAAAAATAGAGTACTGACCCAATTAGACATGCGTGCCAAAAATCTTGAAAATCTATAAGTTTTGTAGACGTTCTAAGTTAGGTCAATTTTTCTTCCAAACCTATTGTTAATGGTAAGTGAAAGCTAAAAATATCCCTGCAAGTCACTGAACCTACTATTTTACACAAATGTTTTGGTGTTCTTCTTACCTACATCCACAAAATTGGTAGAATTCCAGACTCTTTTAACATGGAGTGACAATATGGAAAATGGTATACACAACATAAAATAGTATATTAACCAAAGTATTATCTCGGCTCACTAAAAATCATGATAACGATACTCATTGTATAAATATTATTCCTATAAGGAAAATATTGTACAAAACATAAAATAGTATGTTAACCAAACGATTCTCTCGGCTCATTGACAAAGCACATCTCTAATGTGTTTACAATATGATAGAGTACAAATATTATGCCTATATGGAAAATAGTATACACAACATAAAATAGTATATTAACCAAAGGATTCTCTCGGCTCATTGAGAAAGCACGTCACTAATGGTTTTACAATCTGATAGAGAACATCACTTGAGAGATGCCAAGCAAAAGCTAAAAATTATTGCTTTAAGAAAGAAACAAAGAGAAAACATGAATAGGGCTCACCTTCATTGTATTTGATGATGAAAGAAAGTATATTTTCTGGCTCATATGTAGGAATGAATTTATTAGCAACATTATTTATTTTGCAAATCAGAGCCACAAATTGATTATGGTTGTTTGTAAGGAGAAGCTCCTCTATACTTCCCAACTTTCAAGAGCTCATTTCCAATTGAACGGGCATTCACCACCGCTCTAGCTCTACGAAGAAATGGGGACACTTCACGGTTGAATCCATTACATCTTCTTTCTCAGCAGCTGCAACTACAACTTCAAACCTGGAAAAATGATCCATTTATTTGTTAACCATCCATTACAATAAGTCCAATCTGGTTTTTTTTTCATTTCACCTAAAAGGACTGGATACTTGCCCAAACGATCGTTTCCTGAGAGGCATGATGAATGTGAATAATCATGGTATATGTTCATTATAGAAACCTAGGAAGTGAATCCCATGAGAGACTGTCCAAAGGGTTGTTCTTAGTTTGATGACAATATAGATTGTGTCTGTGTATGTGGATTTTTTGTTAATGAGCTAAGTGCTCTCTTGTATCTTTGCTTATGACATTTATGAAGTTCGTAGCCAATTGTATGTGGAATACAATTACAGGATGGATTGTGAATGACCCTTGAGATCTATGATGTGCACGAACCTCATGATATTTGTTGGAATGGTATTGCAGTGACATTGTTTGTCTGTCAACATCCTTATGTTTACAAAAAGAATTGGTCACTACTCCAGACTAGTTTTGTTGATGTAACATTGAAGGTGTTGCACATTACAGCTGATATTTCACATTTTGTGGCTTCGTCTACCTACCGACCAATCCTCCATATGGAAAGTATTAGTAGTTACTTATACTATCACTGTACAACAGATCCTTTTGTTCAAGGAAAAGAGGTTGTGTGACACAAAATTGATAGCATTATTGGGAACATTCTCATCAGGCAGTGACAGCTCTGCCTGACCCTACTCAAGCATGACCTTTCTGTTTAAAAGCTCAGTGTGAAGCCTCAAGGAATGCACCCTAATAACTAGGGGACTAGGGGAAACTACGAAATAAATTCTTTGAAGTACCTCACTAGGTACTTCCAAGCTCATTCAAACTATGTACTATTTCGTCAAGTTTAATCCACTCTATTCTTACTAACTTTTCTTACTAATTTAGAAATGAATTTATCTTATTCCAATTTTCAATGTAAACTGAGTTTTTGATGAAAATATATTCATCAATTTATGAAACAACAGAAATACAATATATTTCCTTGCGGGACAACCATAGCTGTTAATATGCTTAAATACCAGAATTTCATAATAGATTCCCTCCAATTTGCAAATGATATAGATCAATTTCCTATTTTGGGTAAAAAAACACTAATAATTTGATGAGTAGAGATGTGTAAAGTTGAGAAAAGAGTTTCTACATTAAAATTATGCAAAACAGTTTCGAGTACTACATATCTTCCACAAGTGTTCTAAAATTTTTCATTTTCAAAAAGCATCATGCTAATTGGGAATTAGTTCGCTATTGGGATGGGGACGATGAAGTATGATGCTATTTACCAGGATTCTATTAAGCCATCTACCAGAATTCCATTTTCATTGTGTTCCATTCCACACTCAAATTGACTTGAATTTCAAAAAAATTAGAATAAGTCCAAGTCCTATAGTGCACTCCACAGTCAAAATGACATGAATTTCAAAAGAAATAGAATCTCCCAAGTCCTATGGTGCACTCCACAGTCAAAATGACATGAATTTAAAAATAATTAGAATGAGTCCAAGTCCTAGGTGATTTGTGTAGAATAGTTACCCCTCAATATTGAAATCTAAGCCCTAAAAAGATCCACGGAAGGAAAGTTTTATTGCTTAAAACACAATATGATCTGCTTCTAATTGCAACACCTACAAATTTAACATGTGTTAAATAAAAATATACATTTAAGCGCTGCAAAATTATTTACTGTATTTCTCTACTTTTTAGAGTCATGAATGTACCACTTGTCAAAACCTCCACAGGTTGCGATTTCATAGCCATCCTTGCTAGTTTGTAGGTAACAATCGAATAGCAATGAAGCCAGGTAAAAACCAGAAGAATAAAATGAACAATGTGCAGTGTGAGACACAAGAAAGTTGGTGATGATAGTTGGTGTTAACCCAAAAATTCCCCACATATCTCTCTATGGCCTACACCACTCAAGGACACCACCTCACAACACTCATTTCACTCCATAAGACCTTCCATGACCTTCCATTTGACCCCCACACCTCCAAAAGAGCCCAAGGATGAAGAAAAGGGCTAAAAACCCCAAAAAAGAGCTTGAAATAGACCCCCAGGAGATAAATCCCTCAAAAAGGGGCTAAAGTTAGGGCGGAAGGGGATAAAAGCCCAAAAAAGGGGCTAAAGCCTTGACCAAGGGCTTAAAACCCTAAAACCCCTTGGAAAAACTATATAAGGAGGGTAGGGGGTCACTCTCAAGAGACTCCTCATTTGCATATTGTTATGCTTCCCATGGATGCTTTGAGACCTCTTGCTCTCAAACCACCCACTCTCCATCTCCTCCATCTCCATTTCTCCAAGCCATTGCTCCCCAACCAAGAGAGAGATGCTCCCATGAGCTAGGGCATGGTGGACCACACCCAAGTGAGGTATAGATTTTGTTTATGCATGTTTATTTACTTGTTTTATTTTCTGACCAATAGTTTTAGTTGCAGGTTTTCCATTAACATATTTTGCAGGTTGCTTCCATAGTAGTATAGGTTTCTCTTGCAGGTTTTGGAGGCGGAACCCTAACCCATTGTGTGCAGAGGGGTTCAACAATACTCCATCTCTTCTTTCTTTCTACTATTAGCTTAGATATAGTTTATTTCAGCTGCCATTTACTTGTTCTAGTGTAGCTTAGTTTAGTTTCAATTCGCAGCTCTAGTTCAGTCATTTTTACTTCCATTTTTTACTATTTTCTAAGGGTAGAAACCTACCCTTGTGCCCTATAGGAACAAGGGAGCCATTTTTACCCCTGTAGTGAGGAGAAATTCTCACTACAGTTGGTACTTGATTATAATGCCACTCCCTCATATGCATGCATTGAATGACCAACCATTAGTGTTGAATGACCGCATAGCAGTTGCTATACTATGTGGCATTGTGAGAGAATTGAAGTTTGTCATGGACTGTGTTGTCCACCATTATACTGCACATTTCTCGACCATGTGTGTTAAGGTGCATGTAATTTTATGTAACCACAGATGGGTCCATGTGTGTTAAGGTGCATGCATTCGACACTTGTACGCTTATTCTCTACATAATGTTATCCATGCCAAAACTTGTATGTTGCACATAAACCATGACACGCATATTAATGAAAAATATATTTTATATAATATAGCGATTTTATATACTTAGTTCCAGGGTTGATTCCTTGCGTCAATCATTTTTTTCGTATTATATAAAACCATTGTAAATTTTTTTATCATAACCAACCTTGGTAGCTTGTAGGTAACAATCAAACAACCAATGAAGCTAGCTAAACACTGAAGAAGAAAAAGAACAGTGTGTGCGAGACACAAGAAATTTGGTTATGATATTTAGTACTTGATTGTAATGCCACTCCCTCATATACAAGCATTGAATGGAGAGCCATTAGTGTTGAGATGTCACGTCCCCATACCCCATAATGAGGATTATTAAAAAAAAATTCGTAAGAACAATTATTATCTTTTCAAGCACATGGCATGGACATTAACATACCCTTCATCATACATTCATAGGCTTAAGAACCCCTGTGCATTACTGTAACAGTCACTTCTCCATTAACAAATCCTCTCTATGCATAGAAAACCTTCTTCTGCAATAAACCTATTCTTTCTGCACTTTCGCTTTCGCCCTTTCGACCTCGAAAACCAGGAATCAAAACATAATGTGCGATGGAAACATCTAACCATAGTTCCGCCCTCTGCCTTCCACACTTTTATCTCCCTCCTTCAGAACTCAGAATTCAAAAATACAGCCCTGCGATAGAATCATTTAATGACATTCTGCCCTTCTACCTTGCTCCTTTAGAACTCGGAAGTCAGAAGAACTATCAAATGAAGAAACCTCTAACCCCATTCCCACCTTCTGCATTCTGCCTTTCCTCCTTGTAGTGCATAACTCAAGAATTGGAAAACCAACTCTTTACCTAAACCCTTTTTCATATTTCCACCTCTTGCCTTTCTCCTTCCACAGGCAAATCACGAGGTGCGGAAAACCCACTTTCTCCCTTATCCTTTCTCTGGATTTCCACATTCTTCCTTCTTTAAGCAGATCCAGGAAGTTGAAAATCCCACATACTACTCCTGTGAAGCTTCTTTATCCCTCCTCCCTCATTTCTCCTTCTGCTACGGATCCCAGGGTACGGAAAGACTTAGGTCAGCGACAAACAGACTCCTTAATTAAGATTTTCTAGCCTTCAAGGACTTTAGTAAAAATGTATTGAACATACAAGGCAATTAAACAGTAAATGCAAGGAAATATACACAAGTAAAACTCTACCTAGTCATCATCCAACATTCAACATGAACATAGTAAATCATAGACAAATTCATGGTATAAACAAGCATAACATAGATACTCATGCAACAGTGAATCCTACTTCATTCATAGCAAACATTCTTCCTTATCAATTCATCATATTCATTCATAAGCAATTGCAATGCATAAATTAGAATAACAAAGAATACTTATCTTTGACGATGAAGTTGTCCTGCAACTAGTTAGGTGACTGCAACGTTCCACCCAACCATAGGCCAGTGTGTTCATCAATCTCTCAACACACTATCACCCCCGATCTGGGCATGATTTCCACAAGGAACCAGGGAACAATAGGATTACACACAGCCAACACACATCAAAACACAGTCAAAACAACCTATAGTTGGGTTTCTCAGACTATCCAAGGCAACAAACCAAAAAAAAACAAGACACAACCAAACCAACTAACAGTTGGGATTATCAGGATGCTAAGGAAATGGAAAGGTATAATTTATAAGCTAGTGAGCTCAACCCCAAAGCCATGGAAACCTACACAAGATCTAGATTGGCCTCCTCAATACCTGCACCACCCAACACAAGGAAGTGTTCCCTTCACTGCTACACAGTTCCCTCAGGCCATACCTTGGGCCTTCCAGTTCTCTTCAGGGTGTACAGAAAACATTTACCACCCCCCTCTTAATCTGTTTGTGAGGTTCCTCTCTTCACTAGGATTACCATCCAATTATGGCCCCTTCCATTCCTTGGTCCTCCAACCAAAATAGGGATGCACAACACAATAATCCACAAATAAAACTCAGCCACACAAGCTCCACTCTGTAACACAGAGAAAACAAGGTCTCAGACTACAATGTCACACAGATAAACACTATGGAACCACATGTTTGCAACTCAGCATGGTCAAACCACCACATGACGTGTCTCTAGGGAAATCAAGAAACCACAGAGGGTCATACTCTCCTAAAATCGAGAGATATCCCCTGCCTAATCACTCAACAAAACACAATGGAACTCCTCTTCCACTACTCAAGGTAGTGAACCAATAACAATGCGCATGAAAAAACTGATCAATATGATCGAATGGTTTGGAACAACTGAATGATAGAATGGTTGGGAATAATGAACAACCACAAACATAAAACATGACTCCCCCCACCTGAATCTACCAACAGCGTAAATGAACCCCACGTTTAGCGTGACTCAGGAATGAGGGAATGGGAACACATTCCCACATGGGTTTGCTTGCTACAAAAGCAAGAATACAAGTTTTGTAGACTTGCAGGATTGCTCAATCAAGCCATCAGACTTCCATGCCTTTCTCTACCCAAGGCATTAACTTCCTCAACCAACTTATTAAAGAAATTGATGATCGAGGACAGAGGACAACAAGGGTAGTTGAGGGTTCATGGGTTTCCCCATTGACATCTCGTCACACCCTATTGGCTCAGGGGTTTGACTAACTCCCATCCCTATCCCTTGTGGAGTCATTCCCCCATCTCTTTAACGTTTGTAGTCCCATTGTGTAAATTAAGGCCAGCAATAGATTAATTTTACTCACAACAATTATCAATTGATCATGCAAAATTGCTCACAAAAGAGACTAAAAATGGAGCTGTAACACTAAATTGTATTATGTAAGTGTACAATATCCAACCCTATAATAAAATAGGCTGCTGAATAAATATAATACATCAGGAAATCGAATGCATGAGGTATCATCCAAATCTAGCATAAAGCAGGCTTACCAAAAATAAGCAAATCCCCCATAGGTGTAAAAATCTGATCCCAAATCTGTCATGGAGCTCACGAATTGGCAAGGGCGCATGGGAAAGCTAATGAGTGATGAAATGGCAGCTCATACATGCTTTTTTATGGAGAAAAGAGTGGAGGATGAAGAGGACAAAAAACTAGTTCACCTCACATAGTCTAGCTTTCCTATGTGCCTTAAAACACTGAAAAAGCAGGCAATAAAGCAAAAAAAGCAGATAGGTGCCTAGGAGGCCAGGAATAAAGCAGATTTG
>LPNX010119794.1:0-26190 GCA_001517045.1 Pseudotsuga menziesii
TTTTTTTTTTTTGGCAAGATTGTAACCAAGCATTTTACATTTTAAAAATTCATGTTTTTGTATAATTTATAGCTTGTTTATTTAATCAAATGAAAATTAATGCAACATTTTAACATTCAATTATTTCTTTTACAACGTTATTAACATTACATTTAACATAAAAACTTCTTTTATTTTACAACATTTTTTTTGCAAGATTCTAACGAGGTATTCTACATTTTAAAAATTCATATTTTTGTATAATTTATGGTTTGTTTATTTAACCAAATGAAAATTAATGCATCATTTTAACATTCAATTATTTCTTTTACAACATTATTAACATTACATTTTACACACAAATTTATTTTGTTTTACAACATTATTAACATTACATTTCACACTATAATTTTTTTTTTTGCAAAATTCCAACCAGGCATTCAATTATTTCTTTTAAAACATTGTTAAGATTACATTTCACACAAAAAATTCTTTTGTTTTAAAACATTATTAAAATTACATTTCGCACTATAATTTTTTTTTGCAAGATTCTAATCAGGCATTCTACATTTTCAATATTCATGTGTTTGTATAATTTATGATTTGTTTATTTAATCAAATGAAAATTAATACAACATTTTAACATTCAATTATTTCGTTGGCAACATTGTTAACGTTACATTCCACACAAAAAATTCTTTTGCAATATCTTAACTATGCATTCCACATTTTAAAAATTTATATAATATAATTTAAAATTTCTTTTGTAACATTATAAAATTACATTTTACACTTTAAAATTTTACATTTCACATTTTAAAAATTCATATAATATAATATAAAAGTATAAAAATTGATGTTTAATAAATATAAAATTTATCTGTGTACTATGTTATGTTTGTGATGTGTTGTGTTGTTATGTTGTGTTATGTTATGTGATGTGTACACATATATGTATTTATGTAAATGATTGTATTTGATATTAATTGAAAATCTAAAATTATAAGAATTTGTTTAAAATATATATTACATTAATTTTGCAAAAGTTTAACATTGAATTATTTTTCATAACATTTCACACTATAATTTTTTTTGTTTGCAAGATTCTAACTAGGCATTCTATGTTTTAGAAATTCATGTGTTTGTATAATTTATGATATGTTTATTTAATCAAATGAAAATTAACTTTATTTTAAACTAACATTATAATGTATTATTTTATCAATTAATTAAATTTAACTTTTACAACAATTTTTTCTTAAATGCAGCATTTTAATATTCAATCATTTCTTTTAGAACATTATTAACATTACATTTCACACAAAAATTTCTTTTGCAACATTTTAAGTATCCATTCCACATTTTAAAAATTTATTTAATATAATATAAAATTTATTTTGCAGCATTATAACATTCAATTATTTCTTTCCCAACATTCTAACATTACAATTTACACTTTAAAATTTTACATTTCACATTTTAAAAATTCATATAATATAATATAAAAGTATAAAATTGATGTTTAATAAATATAAAATTTATCTATGTGTACAATGTTATGTTTGTGATGTGTTGTGTTGTTATGTTGTGTTATGTTATGTTATGTGTACAATAATTGTAACTAACAATTAGAAGGCAGACAAAGCAGAGGTCACAGGCTCGCTTACACAAGGAATGGTCAAACCAATGCAATTGATTGATGTGAAATGATTACAATATATAGATGTGGCTTATCACAACAAACCAAGAGCTAAATCCATAAGAAGTGGATCTGAAACCTCTTCATACTAAATATAGAAATGACACATCAACCCAAAACCTAGATACTCGGCAAGCATTTCTACATTATTCCAAGATACCCCCTTAATGTAGAGATGGATTTTCTACAACACCTAATTTCTGCCTAAGGATCTCAAAGAGAATCTTGCCAACAGGTTTGGTAAATATGTCAGCGACATTATCACTTGTGTTACAATAAATAAGTTTAATTTCCTTAGACTCAATCTTTTCTTTGATAAAATAATGTTGCAGTTCAATGCTTTTTGTCTGTGCATGATAAACAGGATTGTGTGCCAATTTGACTACACTTTGATTATCGCAATGTACTTTTGTGGGTTCTATTTGCTTTTCTCCAATGTCTTCAGGAATCCTCCTCAACTAGACAACTTCACGTGTTGCACTAGACATGGCTTTGTATTAAGCTTCTGTGGATGATAGAGAAACAGTTGGCTATTTCTTGCTGCTCCATGATATGACTCCGGATCCAATGTTGAATGCATATCTTGTAGTAGATCTTCTGTCATCTCGATTTCCTGCCCAATCAGAATCAGAAAAACCTGCCAATTGAACATCAAACTTATCAGTGTATAAAAGACCAAAGTTCATTGTCCCTTTAAGATATCTAAGGACTTTCTTTGCTGCTATCCAATGGATGTCATTTGGTTTAGCCATAAATTGGTTCAAAATGTTGTCTGTATATGATATATCTCGTCTTGTGGTAGTGAGATAATTCAGGCTTCCCACCAACTGTCGATATAAAGTACCATCTGCATCCTTTGATCCATCTTAACTGCATAACTTCACATTATTTTCTAAAGGAATTGCTGATACTTTGCAATCACTCATATTAAATCTATTCAGTATTTCCCTCACATACTTACTTTGAGTGATCATTGTTTTTCCAGATTCTCTCGAAACTTCAAGTCCCAAACAATAATGTAATTCTCCAAGGTCTTTATTTCAAACTCTTATGACAGTTGATTTTTTTTATTTCTGTAATCAATTTACATGCATTTCCTGTAATGATGAGGTCATCTACATATAAAGATATCAAACAAATATTTCCTTTCTTATCTTTCTTGATGTAAAGGTTAAGATCACGTTTGCTTTTAACTAAACCTTTCTGATTAAAGAAGGTATCAATCTTTATGCACCATGACTTAGGAGCCTGTTTTAATCCATATATAGATTTCTTTAGTTTACATACAATATGTTCCTGACCTTTCTGTACAAAGTCTTCGGGCTGAACTAAGTAGTCTTCTTCTTTTAAATCACCATTTAGGAAAGCAGATTTTACATCTAATTGATGGATTTTTCATTTATGTGTTGTGGAAAGCAAGAATTATTAGAATTATTGCTAAATCTAAAATTATAAGATTTTGTTTAAAATATATATTACATTAATTTTGCAGCCTTTTAACATTCAATTATTTCTTTTACAACATTATGAACATTACATTTCACACTATAAATATTTTTTACAAGATTCTAACTAGGCATTCTACATTTTAAAAATTCGTGTGTTTGTATAATTTATGGTTTGTTTATTTAATCAAATGAAAATTAACTTTATTTTAAACTAACATTATAATAATATACTATTTTATCAATTAATTAAATTTAAATTTTACAATTTTTTTCTTAAATGCTGCATTTTAAAATTCAATCATTTCTTTTACATTATAATGTATTATTTTATCAATTAATTAAATTTAACTTTTACAATTTCTTTTTTTTTTTTTAAATGCATCATTTTAAAATTCAATCATTTCTTTTACAACATTATTAACCTTGCATTTCACACAAAAATTTCTTTTGCAACATTTTAAGTAAGCATTCTACATTTTAAAAATTTATACATAATAATATTAAATTTCTTTTACAGCATTATAACATTCAATTATTTATTTTTCAACATTCAAACATTACATTTTACACTTTTAAATTTTACATTGCACGTTTTAAAAATTCATTTAATATAATATAAAGGTATAAAAATATTTTATGTTTGTGATGTGTTGTATTGTTATATCATATTATGTGTATAATAATTGTACACATAGGATATGTATTTATGTAAATCATTGTATTTGATATTAATTTAAAATCTAAAATTAGAAGAATTTAGTTAAAATATATATTACATTAATTTTACAGCATTTAAACATTCAATTATTTCTTTTACAGTATTATTAACATTACATTTCGCATTATAATTTATTTTTTATTTTTGCAAGATTATAACCACGCATTCTACATTTTAAAAATTCATGTTTTTATATAATTTATGGTTTGTTTATTTAATCAAATGAAAATTAACTTAATTTTAAACTAACATTATAATGTATTATTTTATCAATTAATTAAATTTAACTTTTACAATTTTTTTCTTCTTAAATGCATCATTTTAAAATTCAATCATTTCTTTTACAACATTATTAACCTTGCATTTCACACAAAAATTTCTTTTGCAACATTTTAATTAAGCATTCCACATTTTAAAAATTTATACATCATAATATAAAATTTCTTTTACAGCATTATGACATTCAATTATTTCTTTCTTAACATTCTAACATTACATTTTACACTTTTAAATTTTACATTGCACATTTTAAAAATTCATTTAATATAATATAAAAGTATAAAAATATGTTATGTTCGTGATGTGTTGTGTTGTTATATTGTGCTATGTGTACAATAATTGTACACATAGGATATGTATTTATGTAAATCATTGTATTTGATATTAATTTAAAATCTAAAATTATAAGAATTTAGTTAAAATATATATTACATTAATTTTTCAGCATTTAAACATTCAAGAATTTCTTTTACAGTATTATTAACATTACATTTCACACTATAATTTTTTTTTTATTTGCAAGATTATAACTAGGCATCCTACATTTTAAAAATTCATGTTTTTGTATAATTTATGGTTTGTTTATTTAATCAAATGAAAATTAATGCAATATTTTAACATTCAATTATTTCTTTTATAACATTATTAACATTACAAATTACACAAAATTTTCTTTTGTTTTACAGCATTATTAAAATTACATTTCACACTTTTTTTTTGACAAGATTTTAACCAAGCATACTACATTTTAAAGGTGGCTGAGCAAACCAAGGCCCAGAGGTATACTTCTTTCGCGAGGATTTGTGTCTACCTGGATCTCTCCAAGGAGCTGCCAAAAGCCATAAACCTAAATTGGGAAGATGAATGGATCCAACCCATTGACTATGAGCAGATTCCCTTCAAGTGTAGACACTGTCATGAATACGGCCACTTGGGAAGAAACTGTCCCAGGATGGATGCAAAGCCTAACCTAGCTGATCATTGACCAGAGGGAGCTGGGAATAATTCTGATGGCTTCACCCAGGTTAAGAACCGTAAAAGAAGCAGGGGCAGCGAGGCATAAAAAGCCAAAAAAGACATGGAGGCATGGGATAACCGATCCAATAATGCTTTCGTGGTCCTTGGGGACATGGCAGAGGATGATAAACCTAAGGGAAAAAAAGGAAGAGGCGCAGCCCACCAAGGACATCAGTGCCTCGGAAGTGATGGAAACCCAACAGATGGAAATAGTGGAAGAAGTAGAGGACGAAGAAATGGAACTAAGTGAACTAGACCTGGACGCGATAGAAGTTGAATGTGGAAAAAAGGGGAAAGGTTACGTATCCAGAAGGAAAATCGAGCTCCTCCAGGAAGCAATCATTAAGGTCTGGGCTCACCCGATCCCGGGGATAGACCCAGACCCCCAAACAGGAAATAAGTGGAAGTCTCCAGAGGAGAAACAACACAGAGGAAGGAAATTAAACAAGCAACGCATTGCAGAAGTAGATGTCAATCTCATAGAATCAGGCCAATACCCAATGATCAAGGTGGCCTTCTTTGAAATATCCAAAGTTTTCAAATGAAGATAATCTCTTGGAATATAAGGGGGTGTGGCAACCCCAGGAAGTGGAGGACTCTCAATAGGAAAATTAAGCAAAAAAATCTTGATATCCTCTTTCTCCAGGAAACTAAATGTAGTTTCGAAGGATTGGAAAAAATCAGAAATAAAATCTGGAAGGGCAGTCAGGTGATGGCCCTGGATACTGCTGGGCAATCAGGGGGCATCGTAATTTTCTGGCTCCCCCAGGTTGTATATCTCACAAACTGAAGCGCTAATAAGCTTGCCCTCATGGCATACTTCCATCACCTCGTGTCTGGGGTGAAGGGTACTTTGGTGAACATTTATAGCCCCAACAGCTTCCCTAAAAAGCAGGCCTTCATTGATTTCTTAGACTGGTCTAACCGCCAAGTGGAGGGGGCCCGATGGGTGATGGGTGGGGATTTCAACCTCATTTCCAACCTTGGGGAAAAAAAGGGAGGCAAACAGACTCTGGACAAATTCCAAGAGGCTTTCAGAGTTTTCCAGGCTCAAAGCTCATTTGTGGATATGGAAACTAGAAATGGCTGGTATACGTGGAACAACAAACGCGGGGGTGAACATTTGGTCGTCTCTCGCTTAGACAGGTTTTTGGTCTTGAAGACTATAGCCCATGGTACGGGAGAAATCATGGCAGAGGTGCTCCCAGTGGCAAGTTCTGACCACTGGCCCATTAGCCTTCGCTGAGATTGGACTTGTTCCACTCTGAGGAAACCATTTCGATTTGAACAGTTTTGGATGGAGCATAAGGACTTCAAAGATCTTGTCCGGCAGTGGTGGAAAGAGCTGGTCCCCCCTTCAGGCACTTCCATGTTCTGTTTTCAACAGAAACTCAAACTGCTCAAGTCCAAAATCCGTACCTAGAATAAAGAAGAGTTTGGCAACATTTTTGAAGACAAGAAAAGATTGAGTTCTAAACTTGATCAACTCAATCAGAAAGGAATGACGGATGGATGGGATGAGGACATGCAGAAAAAAGAAAAATACTTATGGGGACAGCTAGAGGCAAGGGAAAGATAGGAAGGAATCTACTGGAAACAAAAATCCAAGGTCAAATGGATGCAGGATGGGGAAAAAAACACCAAGTTCTTCCATAATTTAGTTATTCAGAACAGGAACAACTCGAGAATTCAGAAACTCAAAAAAATGGATGGAAAGTAAGATTGAAACACACGAAGAGATTGAAGAGGAACTCAACCACTATTTTGTGGAGATCCTCAACGAAGATATCCATGATAGGGAGAGAGATATTGCTCAAATCACCTGCTTAATCCCACCCTCTGTCACCAGGGAAGAAAATGAGATGCTCGTCAAACCGGTAACTCTGCAAGAAGTTGAAGAGGCTGTCAACTAGATGGCTCTAGGAAAAGCCCCTGGTCCGGATGGGTTTACCTCTAACTTCTTCCATTATTTCTGGGATATGGTTAAGCACGAGGTAGTGGAAATAGTGGAAGAATCGAGACTAAAAAGGGGGTGTTAAAAGCCTTCAATGTGACGTTCCTTTCTCTCATCCCTAAGGAAATGGGTGCTAATCGCCCATATAAGTTCAGGCCTATAGCCCTCTACAATGTGGTCTACAAGCTCATATCCAAAGTTGTTGAAGGGCACCAAATCCTGGATGGGGTCATCCTCATTCATGAAGTCCTCCATTCTCTGCAAATCTTGAGACAACTAGGTATGCTGATCAAACTTGATATATCTAAGGCCTACAACAAATTAAGTTGGCAATTCATATGCAGAATGTTGGAAGCCTATGGTTTCTACCATGACTGGGTTGAGTGGGTAATGGGTCTCATTTCCACTCCTTTATTTAGTATTCTCCTGAACGGAGCCCCGAATCATCCCTTTCAACCTTCTAGGGGTATCAGGCAAGGGGATCCCCTCTCTCCCTTCATCTTTATCTTAATGGCAGAAGGCTTGAGCTGTCTCCTCCAGACTAAGGCAGAAAATGGAGAGCTAAGAGGCATCCGTCTTATGGATAACATCGGTTCTCAGACTCTTCAACAATTTGTCGATGATACCATGCTTATGGGGCACCCTTCAGTCTAAGAAGTAAGAAGCTTCAAAAACTGCCTGAATCTCTTTTCCAAGGCCTCAGGTCTTGCAGTAAACCGGGCCAAATCCCAAGTATTCTTCCTTAATACCGCTCCAGCCACTCAAAGGAAAATCCTCTGTATCTTGGGTTTTTTGAAGGGCTCTTTCCCTTCAAAATACTTAGGTGTTCCCCTTGGCTGGCTTAAACTCAAACGTTCCTCTTGGCTTGAACTCCTTGATCGAATGAAGCAGAAACTCACAAACTAGACCCTAAGACCTCAAAACTTGCCCAGTAGGTTGGTGTTGTTAAAATATGTCTTACAAGCGATGCCCATATATCTGTTCTCTATCCTCTCTACTTCGAAGTCCATTCTCTGCGAGATTCGCAGCATTCAGCGTAATTTTTTGTGGGGAGGCAGAGAGGATAAACCTAAATTTGCCCTAGTTAGCTAGGACAACATCTGCCAGCCTAAGTTGAAGGGGGAGGTTGGGTTTGAGAGATCCAGAAATCATGGCTGAAGTCCAAGGAGCGAAAGTCTGGTGGAGATGGGTCTCCCACACCTTTGAACCATGGGCTCGATTATGGCTCTCTAAATATGGTCGCGACAGGCCCCCATCTCAGCTAATCCGATACAATAAAGAGCAGCAGGGATCCCCCATATGGATGAAGGCCAAAGGAGGTCGACACTTGGTTCAACAACATAGCTTTTGGGAAATTCAAGATGGGATGAATGCTAGGTTTTGGAAAGACTCATGGAACCAAATTCCCCATTTAGACGACGACCCACAATGGACTCCAATTCAGGAATTAGCTAGGGTGGAGGGTAGAACTCTTGTTCACCACTTCTGGAAAGAGCAAATCATTAATGAGAGGTGATGCTAGAACTTCATTAACAAGCTAGACTAGATTGAGGTGGAGGACTGGGAGACTTTCCAAGAGGAAATGCGCATGCATTGCATCAGACCCATGGAGGGACAGGATGTGCTGAGATGGGGATATACGGATAGAGGAATGTTTAACATTAAGGAGGCTTACAACATTCGAATTGGGAACCGCGTCGAGGAAGTGGAAACATGGAAGAAGATATGGACCCTAAATTTATGGCCCAAGGTCGCCCTATTTGCTTGGCTGGTGGTTAAAGGTCGTATCCTCACCTGTGAAAATCTTCAGAAGCGTGGTATCCACGGGCCTTCCCAATGTTGCTTATGCTCCCAGGCAGAGGAAACCACAAGCCATCTCTTGGATAGCTGCCCTTTTGCTATTGCCATTTGGATAAAGGGGCAATGGGTTTCTGGAAAAGTGACAGGAAAAGAGCCCAATCGGCTAGAACTTTGATGGAATGGAACCAAAAAACCTTCAAAAACAGAACTATTAGAACCATATGGAACACTTTACCTGGAATGATCATGTGGTGCATTTGGAAGGAAAGGAATGGTCGGATCTTCCGTGACAAATGAACCTGCATCGAAAAGGTTTGGCATACGGTGAGGGACAACCTTCTCTCCTCCATCAGATGCATGCAATGGCATGACGAAGAAAAACTCATTCCCGCTGAAGAAATACATATTGGAGAATTTTGGGGTCTGGACAAATCTCAGTAGGATGGGATCTGCAAGCGCAATAGGCTCCTTCAACCTTCCAGCCCTAATTCGTGGTTTGCTCCCCCTCCTCGGGTATTCAAGCTCAACTTCAACGAGGCCTCCAGGGGGAACCCAAGTGATGTTGGCTATGGAGGGTTATGTAGAGATTCGCAAGGAAGGGTTATTTTTGTCTTTCTGGGAACCATGGGTCGAGACACCAACAACTCTGTAGAGCTCAAAGGGATAAGAGTCAAGGTCAAAATGGCATGGTGCGCAGCAACAATTTCCTTGCAATAATTGAGGGTGATTCCAGTATCATGGTTCAGATAGTAAGGCGGTTAGCTTATGTCCAAGTCAGCGGCCAAGTGTCCACTAGCTGGAGGTTAGCTAGTCGCTTGGATGATCTTCGTGGCATGATCTACGCCCACCCCGCAGTTTTGTTCTGTCACGTAAGACAAGACACCAACAAGGCAGTGGACCTCCTTGCGAATACGGGGGTAGAGGGTGAGTTGTCACACCAATGGGGCCCTCTCAAGAACTTTGAAGCGAGTGAATGGGCTCATCATTGCAGATAGATGGCATGCCCGAATGCTGCGGTGGTTGTAGGTGATAGACGACGCGAGCACGCCATGACAAAACATCATCAAGATGCCTGATCAATTTAATGAGGTAAGCGAGCGGACCCAGCAGTGGTTGTCCTTGGCCATTATATTTATCGTTGGAACTGCAGGCAAAAAGATGGAGAGTGATGGCCGAAACGAGTGGGCATTCATTCTCGACAAAGGCTCAGCCATGGTTAAGGGTACGAGGGAGATGGTCCACACCAAAGCAATGATGTTGTCCAAGTACATTCCAGATCGGGTAATGATGCTGCCTTTTCCTTTTTATGGCTTGACCCTCTGTTAGAGCCGTTCTCATCATTCAGTCTTACTCCTAGCTTTTCGGCTCCTCTGGTTTTCCCCGTGGCCCTCCGCTCTTGTCAGTGTGTGGCTCTTTGCCTACTCTCTTCCCTGTGCCTTAGCTCTGAAACCTCCCCTACTGGAAATGGCCTTGAATTATCTGATGGTTAAGGGAAAATCCCTCGTTGAATCGTCGACCAAGCAAGGTGTTGCAAAGCTCCCTCGTAGGGCTACGAGAGCGCAAATTCAAGCCCAAGAAGAAGTTGATTTTTTCAAGGACCATATTCCTCTGAACATTCACTTGGAAGTGGAAGGCAAGGTCGAGGATCTCTGGTATACTGTGAAAAACATGCCTAAGGAATATCTCCACCAGGAGGTGGCGGACTGGGTTCTGGATCCAGGCTCCACTATAGGTCGTGCAGCGGCTTACGACCGCCTCCTCATGCAATATTGGGTGAACATGAAGCTAGTAGGACACTCATACATGGAGTGGGAAGCAAAAATGGTGAGGGACGAGAAACCTGTTAGAGAGTGGAAGCACCATAATGGTGAATGCCACCTAATTCACCAGAAAGTCGATATTATTGCCTCCAGGCTTGGTGTCTCCTTCTTCGTTGCTGGTAAAGACCTAGACGAGGTGGCTCACCCATGGGATAATTGTGGAAAATGTGGTAAGAAGCAAAAAAGGATTTTATCTCCCTCTCGGCCTGATCCGATCTCCCCTGGTGTGGCTCCTGCCCTGGCTCAACCGATGGTGTCATGCTTGCCCTCGGCCTTTCAGAAAATGGTTTGACTGCCTATGTCTGCTGCTTCTTTTGTAGCTCGGTAATTCAGCCTGTTAAGTTTTATGTTCCCTCTAATGCTCTCTTGGTATGTAATATGGGTTTTCTCGAAGCCCAGTTTTTTGAGAATGCCTGGCCTGGCTCAAGGTTTAATCCCATCTTTGTTTTTGAAGGATAGGGCCAGCGTGCTCGCTGATAGTTTAGGTCTCGGTTCTTTCCTTGGTATTTGGCTTATGTGGCCCAGGTCCAACACTGTGCGGTGTCTCAATATGCCAGTGGATTGGTAGACCTGTTCTTATATCTCTACTCTCCTTCAATCTGATGTAATATATTGTCTTTATTTACAAAAAAAAAACATTACATTTCACACTATATATTTGTTTTGGCAAGATTTTAACCAAGCATTCTACATTTTAAAAATTCATGTTTTTTATAATTTATGGTTTGTTTATTTAATCAAATAAAAATTAATGCAGCATTTTAACATTCAATAATTTCTTTTACAACATTATTAACATTACATTTTACACAAAAAATTATTATTTTTTACAACATTATTAACATTACATTTTACATTAATTTGTTTTTTGCAAAATTCTAACCAATAATTGTACACATAGCATATGTATTTATGTAAATGATTGCATTTGATATTAATTGAAAATCTAAAATTATAAGAATTTGCTTAAAATATATATTACATTAATTTTGCAGCATTTTAACATTCAATTATTTCTTTTACAGCATTACTAACATTACATTTCACACCATAATGTTTTTTTTTTTCAAGATTCTAACACGGCATTCTACATTTCAAAAATTCATGTGTTTGTAACATTACATTTAAAATTTATATTACATTTAGTATTTTAACATTACATTTCACACAAAAATTTCTTTGTTTTACAGCATTATTAACATTACATTTCACACTAAGCAGGCATTCTATATTTTAAATATTTATGTGTTTGTAAAATTTATGGTTTGTTTACTTAATCAAATGAAAATTCTTTTGCAACATATTAACTATGCATTCCACATTTTAAAAATTTATATAATATAATTTAAAATTTCTTTTACAACATTATAATTATGCATTCCACATTTCAAAAACTTATATAATATAATTTAAAATTTCTTTTGCAACATTATAACATTCAATTATTTCTTTCCCAACATTCTAATATTGTTAACATTACATTATAAGAATTATAAGAATTTGTTTAAAATATATATCACATTATTTTTTCAGCATTATTAACATTACATTTCACACTATATTTTTTTTTTCAAGATTCTAACGAGGCATTTTATATTTTAAAAATTCATGTGTTTGTATAATTTATGATTTGTTTATTTAATCAAATGAAAATTAACTTTATTTTAAACTAACATTATAATGTATTATTTTATATATTAATTAAATTTAGCTTTTACAATAGTTTTTTCTTAAATGCAGCATTTTAAAATTCAATCATTTCTTTTACCACATTATTAACATTACATTTCACATAATTTTTTTTTTTTTGCAACATTAAGTATGCATTCCACATTTTAAAAATTTATATAATATAATATAAAATTTCTTTTACAGCATTATAACATTCAATTATTTCTTTCCCAACATTCTAACATTACATTTTACACTTTAAAATTTTACATTTCACATTTAAACAATTCATATAATATAATATAAAAGTATAAAATTGATGTTTAATAAATATAAAATATATCTATGTGTAGTATGTTATGTTTGTGATGTGTTGTGTAAATTATTGTATTTGATATTAATTGAAAATCTAAAATTATAAGAATTTGATTAAAATATATATACATTAATTTTGCAGCATTTTAACATTCAATTATTTCTTTTACAGCATTATTAACATTACATTTCACATTATTATTTATTTTTTATTTTTTTAGTAATTAAGCATTTTACATTTTAAAAATTCATGTTTTTGAAGATGATGATGGTTAACGTCTCCTGAGACCAAACTTTGGTCTATCGGACCTAAAGAAGAGAATTAATTAGTTTGCTTTAAAGTTATATTTCTATGCTCAAAGAGCTTGGAAAGAAGCATCCCGAGCTTACTATAATTTTGACAGGCTAAAAGGCTAGGAATGTCGGTATTGCAACAGAGATTATGAAACTGGGATCTAATGTGGGTGTACGCAGGGCACTCTAAGAGGAACTGATTTTCATCTTCAATGTTCTTTCTCTCACAAAGGTGGCAGATCCTTTCTACCCATGGTGTTTTAGGGACTGTCCAACGACCAGTTTCACTATGGAGTTCATGCGAGTTCGTTCTTATCTTAGCTATGTTAATTTTTTTCTTAGTACTGATTAGAACAGAGAGATACTTTTGATCTTCTAGAGTAGGGTTGGTGACCTCCTTATAATATCTTAATTTTCTTTTAGCCTATAAATCTTTCTCACACCACAATTTTTCTTTAAACTTAGAAGAAATAATATTTTTGATGTTATTAATATTCTGCAAAGCAACATTTTCATCGATCTCCCAGTGATTTAACCAAGACCTGGTATCTTTATACCACCCACGCTTAAGCCTTGAGTGGTTTTGGCTAGAGTTTAAAGCTAGCTTAGGGAGTCTATGGTCCCCCATGTTATTGATTTTGTTCTTGTATAACAGGAGTCTAGTCATAGCTAGGCTCTCGATGGGGGAAAGACCCACTTCTATAAGGAGAATAGGATAGGGCGTATTGTTTTTTATTTTGAGGTTTTAAGTTATAAAACGCTTCTGGATTTGCTCGATCTTTCTCCAGGATTCTCTAGAGATGCTGCAACACCAAACCTCACACCCATACAAGATAACAGGAGTGACTAGAGTTTCAAAAAGGAGCTTCTTTTTATCCCACATCATGAGGTTTGCAGCTTTACAGTTATTTTCAAGACCAAAGTAAGCTTTCCACCCTCCGTTAATCCTTTTCTTAATGCTATAGTTCCAGCTGAGCTTGTGATGAATATCAATTCCTAGGTACTTGTAAGAAGACACTTCCTCCAAGTTGCTATTGTCATACATAAAATTAGCGTATGTATCATTCTTGGATTTGATAATCATAACTTTTGTTTTGTCAGTGTTAACAGTCATACCCATGTTAGAGCAGAAATATTTGAGGAGTCGAAGCTGCTTATCAAGATCAGAAGAACACCTTGCTAGAAGGACAATATCGTCAGCATAAAGAAGAAGGATGATGGCTATTCCAGCTAAGATCGTACCAGCACAACCTGCTTCTTCTAAACAACCCTCTAACTTATCAATGTAAATGCCAAAAAGGGTAGGGGAGAGGGGGCAACCTTGCTTAACTCCGATATTACACTTAATATCTTTCGACCACCCCTCCTTGCTTTTAAACTTGGCAATTACATTCTTGTAGAGCCTTATTGCGGCAGCTCTCATTTATATAATTTATGGTTTGTTTATTTAATCAAATAAAAATTAATGCAGTATTTTAACATTCAATTATTTCTTTTACAGTATTATTAACATTACATTTCACACTATTATTATTTTTTATTTTTGCAAGATTATAACCAGGCATTCTACATTTTAAAAATTCATGTGTTTGTATAATTTATGATTTGTTTATTTAATCAAATGAAAATTAACTTTATTTTAAACTAACATTATAATGTATTATTTTATATATTAATTAAATTTAGCTTTTACAACAGTTTTTTCTTAAATGCAGCATTTTAAAATTCAATCATTTCTTTTACCACATTATTAACATTACATTTCACATAATTTTTTTTTTTGCAACATTAAGTATGCATTCCACATTTTAAAAATTTATATAATATAATATAAAATTTCTTTTGCAGCATTATAACATTCAATTATTTCTTTCCCAACATTCTAACATTACATTTTACACTTTAAAATTTTACATTTCACATTTAAACAATTCATATAATATAATATAAAAGTATAAAATTGATGTTTAATAAATATAAAATATATCTATGTGTAGTATGTTATGTTTGTGATGTGTTGTGTAAATTATTGTATTTGATATTAATTGAAAATCTAAAATTATAAGAATTTGATTAAAATATATATTACATTAATTTTGCAGCATTTTAACATTCAATTATTTTTTTTACAGCATTATTAACATTACATTTCACATTATTTTTTATTTTTTATTTTTTTTAGAAACTAGGCATTTAACATTTTAAAAATTCATGTTTTTATATAATTTATGGTTTGTTTATTTAATCAAATAAAAATTAATGCAGTATTTTAACATTCAATTATTTCTTTTACAACATTATTAACATTACATTTCATATATTTTAAAAATTCATGTTTTTGTATAATTTATGGTTCTTTTATTTAATCAAATGAAAATTAATGCAACATTTTAACATTCAATAATTTCTTTCCCAACATTCTAACATTACATTTTACACTTTAAAATTTTACATCTCACATTTTAAAAAATCATATAATATAATATAAATTATATCTATGTGTACTATGTTATGTTTGTGATGTGTTGTGTAAATTATTGTATTTTTTTATAACAAAAACTTAAAAATTTTGATTGATTAAAAGTGGCTGTTGCCCAGCCCGGCACTCCCTGAAAGCACTCCCTCTCGTTTTTTGGGGAGTCTGGATTTCCCGTAACAAATTAATTTTCTCTGAGAAATGTTGTACCCCTAAAATTATGGCTTCGCTAGCATGTGGGATTATGGAAGCTTTCCCACATCATATTAGAGCAAAAAATCAGCGGGAGTATTTAGAGGTAGTAAGTGATAAGCCTGCTCCATGGGCATATTTTGATGGGGCGGCACAAGAAAATCGTTGTGGAGGTGGAGCTTGCCTGTATTTAAGGGAAGGACATTACTTTAAGATCATGATGGGTTTAGGAGAAGGCAGCAATAACTTTGCTGAGCTTTTCAGTCTAAAACTGTTACTCATTTTTGCAGCAGAGAAAGGGTGTTGTACTCTAGCATGTTTTGGTGACTCAATGAATGTCATCAATTGGGTCAAGAAGACTTAGGTGTGCAGACACTTGAGATTGGATAATATTCTCATTTCAATTGTTGATCTTATAGACACTTTTGATTCATTCTCTTGTAGCCATGTCTACAGGGAGAATAACAGGGAGGCGGACTTGGCCTCAAAGGAGGGTCTACTATTGATGGAGGGACAATGGAAGATTTGGGAGATGCTTGATGACTCTGAACATACATATTATCATCATCCTTTCATTGAGGGGGTGGCCACTCCATTATCTATTAGTGACGTTGTTCTATCTGACTATATTTGGGACTGTATTTCTCATATGACTCTATGTTGTTGTTATACTCCTGTCTTTTGACCTCTGTCACACTCTAACACTGTTTTTTTTTACCTACATGTTCGAAACTATATGCCTTTTATTGATCGGTACTTATATGCTGTTTTGGTAGTACTTGATACTTGAGACTCTTGTGTCTGCTCGAGATTGCTCTTTCATCCTGATATTCGTTGTATATGTATATCTTTTGACCCTAGCAGGGTACTTATATGAATACACAGTGATGTGTATCTAAAAAATGTAATTTTGTTACTCGAAAGATGAAATAAAATTATGCTTTTTTTCCAAGGAAAAAAAAATGTTGGAATAATATAGAAATGCTTGTTGAGTATCTAGGTTTAAGGTTGATGTGTCTTTTCTATATTTAGTATGAAGAGGTTTCAGATCCACTTCTTATGGATATAGCTATTGGTTTGTTGTGATAAGATACATCTATATATTGTAATCATTTCACATTAATCAATTGAATTGGTTTGACCATTCCTTGTGTAAGCAAGCCTATGAGCTCTGCTCTGTCTGCCTTCTAATTCTTAGTTGGTATCAGAGCTTGAGTGAATGCTTGGGTGAATGCTGGGCTATGAGTGAGAAGGTAAATGTTTTTCTCCATCGTTGTGTGCTGCCTACCGTGAGTAAGTATTGAAGGAGAGCAGCATTGAAGGAGCTGAACGTTGGGTGCAAGAGACCAATTTTTTTTTAGAACCATGAATAGAGCGGCGATCCCCCTCTGCCATATTTGAAGCAATGAATGGAAGATTGTTTTCTGCCCAGAATTTTTTTTCTTACAAGCAGCCTCGTTGGAGTTTGAAAGCACTGTCATTAACTGATTTGAAGGGGAGGAATATCCCAGTTGTTGAGAAGAATCACCATTGAAGGAGAAGAGAATGCCACCCATGCAAGTGATGAGTGCATGCAAGCATTGAAGGAACCAAAACCTTTTTTGCAGCCGTCGAAGTGTGAAGATCACATGCATGAAGATCTCAGGCTAGAGAAGCGTGAAGATCATTGTTGTATAAGTAGCTGCCACCACCTAAAAGGGAACACCACCGAGGTTCAACTGAAGACCACCGCCAAGCATGGAGATCATTGTGAAATTGAAGGAGAAACAAAGATTTCAATTTTATTTTTTCATATCGTCGGTGGGAGAGCAGATCGCCGTTGGGAGAGCCTAGTGTGTAAGACCATTGTCGTGAGTATTTGTTTTTTTCTAGTAATTGCCTTCTGCAATTTCACCAAGAGCGTGGAGCTCATCTCAGTGTGTAAATTTTTTCTCTCTCTCCGACAAACAATCTTGGCTGGCACCGCCTATCAGCCGAAGGGTAGGAGCGATGGCATTGCATTCAAGCCAAAGAAGAGGAGCAGTGGTACTGCTGAAACCATGAAGGATAAGAGCGGTGCTCAAGGATTTCCTTGCAATGATCAACGACACTGCCCTCAGAAACGCATTTGATCTTAAGAAGAGGTGCGGTTCTGAATTTATTTTTTCTGGTGAAGAGAGATCAGCCCACCAGATCAGCCGAATCAAGATAAAATGGCAAATCCACCTCTTGCTGACACTTATATCAATGAAGCATCCAAATTAAATGGTGAAAACTACGTAAATTGAAAATTTAAGATGATGACTATGCTTAAATCTGCTAATGCGTGGTCAATTGTGATCGGAGATGAGATGAGGCCTGCCACTGCCGTATTGATTCCAGACTACAATAAGCGAGAGCTGAGAGCAAAACTGACATTGAGGATGTCTATCAAAGATAACATCATTCTGCATATCAAAAATTGTACGACATCCAAGGCAACATGGGACACGCTCAAAGGCCTGTGTCAAACAACTGATGCAAATAAGGTTTTGTTTCTCAAAACCAAATTGTTGTCAATCAAGATGGAGGCTAATGAAGGGGTAAGCAAATTTATTTCTCGCATTAAAGAATTCAGTGATAAATTGGGTGACATAGGTGAAGTTGTTGAAAGTTCTAACTTAGTAACAATCGCTCTAAAAGGCTTGTTGCCAGACTACAAAGTGTTTATCTCAGCACTTGTAGTGAGAGAGAAACCCCCAAATTTTGAAGAACTTAGAGGGATTCTAATCCAAGAAAAAGAACCAATGAAGAACTATGATCTGGATGATGGAGGTTTAGACCCAGCATTGATGGCAAGAGGTCAATATACACACAGAGGCAAACCATGGAATGGAGACAGAGGCAGATTTCATCAAAAACACAAAGGTATGGCGCAGACTGATTTTGATAGAAATAATGTAGATGGTCATCATTGGGGAAAACCAAGACACCTCAATAGAAATCACTATCGGAAGAAATTCTTTAGAAATAGAAACTACAATGGAAGTCACAATGGAAATTTGGCAAATATAGACACCTCTTAAATTAATGACTTTAAAACTCTGAGATTATTTATTTCTGAAGATGCTCTGTCTATTGAGACAGACGATGAAAATGCATGGTTCATAAATTTAGGTGCATCTGCACATATGTCTTGTAAGAGAGAATGGTTCGATGAATACAATGAGAAACATGATGGCACTCATATCTATTTAGGAGATAATAGGTCACACCAAGTGCAGGGTTATGGAATAATAAAAGTGAAATTATGTAATGGTCAATTGAGATAGATTCATAATGTCATGTATGTGCCTATAATTAAGAAAAATTTAATATATGTTTCAACCATAACCGAGAATGACTTGAAGGTAGACTTTGGAAAGTACCAGTGCCATATCAAAGACATTCAAAACCACTTCAAGATTGTTGCTACAGGTTCAAGATGTGGAGGACTGTACAATATGGATGTGAGCAAATATGGTCATCATGCACTTGCATCCATCGTAATCACCACAGAGGAAATTTGGCACTAGAGGTGGCCATATTAACCACCATGATCTTGTTTTACTTCAAAAGAAATCTATGGTTGAAGGTCTGCAAACTAGATCTTTAGGAGGTGCATCATATTTTCTGACATTTATTGATGATAGATCTAGATACACATGGATATACTTCATAAGGAGGAAAGGAGATGTATTTGAATACTTCAAGGAGTTCAAAACCATGATTGAAAAGCAGACAGAAAATGCATTAAAATTCTCAGATCCAACAATGGTGGTGAGTACGTGTCTGGAGCTTTCAAGAAACACTGTAAGGAGAATGGTATCCAACAACAGTTTACAGTATCGTACACTCGACAAAATGGGATAGCAGAGTGAAAGAACAAAACACTAGTTGAATGTGCACATAGCATGCTACAAGGTAAGCACATTTTGAATGGTTTTCGGGCAGAAGCTGTGAATACTGCTGTATATTTGAAAAATATCAGTTCGACAAAGAAATTAGAATTTTAAACACCATTTGAGGTTTTCAATGGCTATAAACCACAAGTTAAGCATCTACGAATATTTGGTTGTAAAACATTTGCCCACATACCAAAAGATGATAGGAGGAAAATAGATGCTAAATCACTTAAATGTGTCTTTGTTGGGTATTGCAATTATCACAAAGCCTATAAGTTGTTTCATCCTGGCACTCATAAATTAATTGCTAGTAGAGATGTGGTGTTCCATGAACATACAAGTAACAAAACAAAACAAGGGCATATTCTAACTAACAATGATGAATATGTCAAGTTAAACTCAATAGTTCAAGAGCAGGAAGTGGAAGTGCCACAAGAGAAGCAGGAGGAACAGAATAGCAACAACAACAGTGAAAGAAGCAGAAGCAATGGTGAAAGGAGAAAAAGCAGAATGAGTACTTCTACAAGTTCAAAGGAAGACACAACAAAAAGTATAAGGATTATGGATGGAACCCCTACAGGTAATTTAATGCTAAGAAGGTTAACAAGACAGATTCGTCCCCCTCCAAGGTACAATGATTATGCTCTAATGTATAATATAATGAATACCAGTGAACTAATGAATTACAAACAAGCCAAAGATAAAGCATAATGGGTTGAAGCAATGAATGAAGAATATAACTCAATTATGAAAAATCGAACTTGGGAATTGACTAAGTTACCAGAGGATAAAACACCCATAAGTTGTAAATGGTTGTTTAAATATAAGCTTAAATCATATGGTAGCATAGAAAGATTTAAAGCAAGACTAGTAGCAAAAGGCTATACATAAAAGGAGGGAATTGACTTTGAAGATACTTTTGCACCAGTAGCAAAACTAAACACAATTAGAATTCGGGTTGCATTAACCACAACACATAAATGAAAAATCCATCAATTAGATGTAAAATCTGCTTTCCTAAATGGTGATTTAAAAGAAGAATTCTACTTAGTTCAGCTCGAAGACTTTGTACAGAAAGGTCAGGAACATATTGTATGTAAACTAAAGAAATCTATCTATGGATTAAAACAGGCTCCTAAGTCATGGTACATAAATATTGATACCTTCTTTAATCAGAAAGGTTTAGTTAAAAGCAAAAGTGATCTTAACCTTTACATCAAGAAAGATAAGAAAGGAAATATTTGTTTGATATCTTTATATGTAGATGACCTCATCATTACAGGAAATGCATGTAAATTGATTACATAAATAAAAAAATCAACTGTCACAAGAGTTTGAAATGAAAGACCTTGGAGAATTACATTACTGATTGGGACTTGAAGTTTCGAGAGAATCTGGAAAAACAATGATCACTCAAAGTAAGTATGTGAGGGAAATACTGAATAGATTTAATATGAGTGATTGCAAAGTATCAGCAATTCCTTTAGAAAATAATGTGAAGTTATGCAGTTAAGATGGATCAAAGGATGCAGATGGTACTTTATATCGACAGTTGGTGGGAAGCCTGAATTATCTCACTACCACAAGATGAGATATATCATATACAGACAACATTTTGAACCAGTTTATGGCTAAACCAAATGACATCCATTGGATAGCAGCAAAGAAAGTCCTTAGATATCTTAAAGGGACAATGAACTTTGGTCTTTTATACACTGATAAGTTTGATGTTCAATTGGCAGGTTTTTCTGATTCTGATTGGGCAGGAAATTGAGATGACATAATATCTACTACAAGATATGCATTCAACATTGGATCCGGAGTCATATCATGGAGCAGCAAGAAACAACCAACTGTTTCTCTATCATCCACAAAAGCTTAATACAAAGCCATGTATAGTGCAACATGTGAAGCTGTCTAGTTGAGGAGGATTCCTGAAGACATTGGAGAAAAGAAAATAGAACCCACAAAAGTACATTGCGATAATCAAAGTGTAGTCAAATTGGCACACAATCCTATTTATCATGCACGGACAAAAAGCATTGAACTGCAACATTATTTTATCAGAGAAAATATTGAGTCTAAGGAAATTAAACTTATTTATTGTAACACAAGTGATAATGTCGCTGGCATATTTACCAAACCTGTTGGCAAGATTCTCTTTGAGATCCTTAGGTAGAAATTAGGTGTTGTAGAAAATCCATCTCTACATTAAGGGGGTATCTTGGAATAATGTACAAATGCTTGCCGAGTATCTAGGTTTAGGGTTGATGTATCATTTCTATATTTAGTATGAAGAGGTTTCAGATCCACTTCTTATGGATTTAGCTCTTGGTTTGTTGTGATAAGCTACATCTATATATAATGGGTGTGTGCAAGAAGTTGAGGGTGTCTTTTGGCACATTAGATGTAATGCAAAACTGAAAAAACAGACATCCATCAACTTGCATGGATATTTTGAGACACTTACACAATGAATCTTGCGATCAATAAAAAACAAGAAATGTAGGAAATTGAATGACCTTTCCAAATATATATTTTTTTTCTATTGAAAATGTTGTTAACTATCTAAAGTTAGGTAAATTGTAATGGGCACTTTTTATTTTTGTGACAAATTAAAAGGTATATGTTTTTGTGGGTGCAGCGTCTGAGTGTCTAAATGATGGAATAAACTTACGAAAACCAGTATACATATAGAGAACATATAGGACTAGTGCACAACTATTTTTCCAATAATAAAAATAATATTTTTAATTTTTTTTTAATTATCTAAGAGATCAAACCTCGAAAACAGTACATCATTTGTGGGTGCAGCGTTTGAATGTCTTAATGCAATTATTTGGAAATGGGTTTTTTATAACATGTAGAGATTGGTGTTCTTTAGTGCACCATACAATTTTTTTTTTAAATGGTTGAGAAACGAAAGAGATATGGACGAAACACTACCAGTGTGTTTTTTGAGTTGAGGAGTGATGACAGAAGATAAATAAGAAAAAAATAGAAAAAATTATGTATTCTTGTTAAATTTTACATATTTATAATCTACAAAAAAAAACCATATTTGTTTCTAAAATATCATAAAAAATGGAGGTGTGCAGCATAATCAGACGAACCGCTAAACACGAGCATATTGAAAATTTGGATATAATGTTGAATTAGCCATGGTTGATCATACTCCAAGGCACAGGCCTGTTGAATATGAAGCAAAGTACAAAGCAGACACATAGGCATAGGAATTCCACGAAAGCATGGGTGGAGGCTCGGCCTTGTCATTTGGAGGGAATAAAGTTTTGAATTTAAACAAACCGCGTACGCGTTATATACAAAGAAAACACGTACGCGTTATAGAGAGACAAAACATGTGCCCGTTATGTTCAAACAAATCGCATGCATGATTTGTAAAACCAAAAAAATATCCTTCGTCATCATCTTCATCTTCATCATCTTCAACTTCTTCATCATCATCATCTTCAACTTCATGATCATCATCATCACCATCAACATCGTGAACATCATCATCATCGTCATCATCAACATCATCATAATCATCACCTTCCTCATCATCTTCATCATCATGACCATTGTCATCATCATCATCATCATCACCATTGTCATCATCATCATCATCATCTTCATTATCTTCATATTCATGTTCATCATCATCATCATCATGACCTTCCTCATCATCATCATCATCACCTTCCTGATCATCATCATCATCCCCATCGCCATCATCATTATCATCATCCTCATCCTCATCGTCATCATCAGCTTCATCATCACCATCATCATCATCATCATCATCATCATCAACATGATCATCATCATCACCATCAACATCATGAACATCATCATCACCATCGTCATCATCATCATCATGAACATCATCGTCATCACCATCGTTTTCATCATCATCATCATCCTCCTCCTCATCATCATCACCTTCCTCATCATCAACATCACCATCACCACCACCATCATCATCAACATCGCCATGATCATCATTATCATCTTCATCATGTTCATCTTCATCATCATCATCTTCACCATCATCACCTTCATCATCACCATCGTCATCATCATCATCACCGTTGCCATCATTGCCATCATCATCATCAACATTATCACCATAGTCGTCATTGTCATCATTATCACCATCATCATCACCTTCATCATCCTTATCATAATCATCACCATCAACATCATGAACATCATCCTCATCATCCTCATCATCATCATCATCATCATCATCATCATCACCATCATCATCATCATCATCATCATCACCATCATCACCTTCATCATCACCATCGTCATCATCATCATGATCACCATCAACATCATTGCCATCATCATCATCATCATCACCATCAACATCATGAACATCATCCTCATCATACTCATCATCATCCTCATCATCATCACCATCAACATCATCATCATCATCATCATCATCATCATCATCATCATCACCATCAACATCATCAACATCATCATCATTCATCATCATCATCCTCATAATCATCATCACCATCAACATAATGAACATAATCATCATCACCTTCATCATCCTCATCATCATCATCATCCTCATCATCATCATCCTCATCATCATCATCTCCAACAACATCATGAACATCATCCTCATCATCATCCTCATCCTCATCATCATCATCACCATCACCATCACCATCAACATCATCTTCATCTTCTTCATCATCATCATCTTCGTCACCTTCATCATCACCATCGTCATAATCATCATCATCATCACCTTCACCATCATCATCACCATTACCATCATTGCCATCATCATCACCATTACCATCATTGCCATCATCATCATCATCATCATCACCATCAACATCATCAACATCATCCTCATCCTCATCATCATCACCATCATCATCATCATCATCATCATCATTCATCATCACCATCAACACCGTGAACATCATCAACATCATCCTCATCATCATCACCATCAACATCATGAACATCATCATCATCATCATCATCATCATCATCATCACCATCAACATCATCAACATCATCATCATTCATCATCATCATCCTCATAATCATCATCACCATCAACATAATGAACATCATCATCATCACCTTCATCATCCTCACCTTCATCATCCTCATCATCCTCATCCTCATCATCATCATCTCCAACAACATCATGAACATCATCATCATCATCCTCATCCTCATCATCATCATCACCATCACCATCACCATCAACATCATCTTCATCTTCATCATCATCATCATCTTCATCACCTTCATTATCACCATCGTCATAATCATCATCATCATCACCTTCACCATCATCATCACCATTACCATCATTGCCATCATCATCATCATCATCATCATCACCATCAACATCATCAACATCATCCCCATCCTCATCATCATCACCATCAACATCATCATCATCATCATCATCATCATCATCATCATCATTCATCATTCATCATCACCATCAACACCGTGAACATCATCATCATCATCCTCATCATTATCACCATCAACATCATGAACATCATCATCATCATCATCATCATCATCATCACCATCAACATCATCAACATCATCAACATCATCAACATCATCATCATTCATCGTCATGATCCTCATAATCATCATCACCATCAACATAATGAACATCATCATCCTCACCTTCATCATCCTCATCATCATCATCCTCATCATCATCATCTCCAACAACATCATGAACATCATCATCCTCATCCTCATCCTCATCCTCATCATCACCATCACCATCACCATCAACATCATCTTCATCTTCTTCATCATCATCATCTTCATCACCTTCATCATCACCATCGTCATAATCATCATCATCATCACCTTCACCATCATCATCACCATTACCATCATTGCCATCATCATCATCATCACCATCACCATCAACATCATCAACATCATCCTCATCCTCATCATCATCACCATCATCATCATCATCATTCATCATCACCATCAACACCGTGAACATCATCATCATCATCCTCATCATCATCCTCATCATCATCACCATCAACATCATGAACATCATCATCATCATCATCATCATCATCATTACCATCAACATCATCAACATCATCATCATTCATCATCATCATCCTCATAATCATCATCACCATCAACATAATGAACATCATCATCCTCACCTTCATCATCCTCATCATCATCATCCTCATCATCATCATCTCCAACAACATCATGAACATCATCATCATCATCCTCATCCTCATCATCACCATCACCATCACCATCAACATCATCTTCATCTTCTTCATCATCATCATCTTCATCACCTTCATCATCACCATTGTCATAAACATCATCATCATCACCTTCATCATCATCATCACCATTACCATCATTGCCATCATCATCATCATCATCATCATCATCATCACCATCAACATCATCAACATCATCCTCATCCTCATCATCATCCTCATCATCATCACCATCATCATCATCATCATCATCATCATCATTCATCATCACCATCAACATCATCATCATCATCCTCATCATCAACATCATGAACATCATGAACATCATCATCATCACCATCAACATCA
>LPNX010119794.1:41717-60259 GCA_001517045.1 Pseudotsuga menziesii
GATATCGTGCATGTCCAGAAACAATACAAATGAAATGTACAATTACAAATATTCAAGTAGATGTACCTCACTATGAATTATCCCTATTGTAGATGCGGCATTGACAGCGGCATCAACAATCCCACTAAGGTCTGGCATGGATGACTCTACATGCTGATGTTGTAAACATGCGAAAATAACATTAAGAAAAACCACTTGTGAAGTGAATACATAGCTAACCAACAATTGCCATTGGAAGCGTGTACATTACCGTGGGATGAGTAGGTTGATACTCATGCACATCCGCTCTGTTCAAGGAAGAGGGACCTCATCTGGTATAAACAACCCCCTTATCTATGTTTGGACTACTGGGAGATCTATACCAAAGAGGTGGTGCAGGGATCTGTGATGACGTCTGCATTCATAAAGTGTTACCATAGTTAGACATGGATTTGAATGGATGGAATAATATGTACTGAAAAAAATAACATGTTGTAATATACTTACCCCTTCCTGGGACATATATCCACCACGGGAGTGACCGCTTCCATCAATTTGGTGCTCCTCTTCAGATGCGTCTAGCATCTGCAAGTTTAAAAATTATATTTACATTAGCGATCTCTATAAAGGAGTGTACAGTAAGAAATTTAAATAATTCGAACAAGATTCAATCATAACCCATGTACTTACATTCTTTAAGTAGTCGTAAATTCCACCTTGGACTATGTCGTTCATATCAATGTCTTCAACATCATGTTCCAAGTGGGCTTCCTGCAACTTCAAAAATTGTAAATATTAGACATTTTAATAAATTAATCAAGAATAACACATGCATTAACAAAATTATACATGTAATAACAAAATGACAAGTGTTTAAATATTACCTCAACTGTGGTTCTCTGGGTCTCGCGTACAACCACACCGGGTGCAGTACCACCCCCGTGAGAGGCATCAAAATCTTGCAAGAGTAAATATTGCATATATATTACGAATCTTTTAATATGTTAGATATACCATGTAACAATTAAAAATTGAGTTCAATAACAGAGTTTTAAAACAAAGTCCTTACCTGACCACCAGTCATCGTACTGGAACCATGTCTTGGTCCAAGACCATAACAGGGTCCCCCACACGATGTGCAGACGTGCGGCTCGCTCTGAGGCACATAGGATGTTGTTCTATCCCCACCAACAGATGTCCCTCCACCACCAGAAGCTGGTGGTTGTACACCAGCAGAGGAAGAGGGCGCTCTCTCGTCAATAGTGGTCATGTGTCGAGAGACCATCTCAGCTAGAGTCAAAAATGCATCATGTGTCTGGGCAATGATGTCATGTGCAGGAGGGATGTCTGCCCTCGGTAGCTGGGCACGGGGTGCAGGTATCTGTGGATTGGCATCTCTATGCCTAGCATGGGGTCGATGTTGGGGCATTCCCCTACCAACTCCCTGGAAGCCCAACATGTCAAAATAGTTGACATGTTTCCCCATCACAAACTCTGCATACAATTTTCGGAGGAAGTACATTGGTACTTCCCTGTTGTTGTGAGGGGGGACGTCAAAAACCATGTACCACCTATCCATCCAGTTGTCTCTGATGGGTGGAAAAGTGCACCACTCAATAGAAATATGTGGCCTACTGATCTCCGGGATGTTATCCGTCCCAGGCACTCTAAACAATGAATAGATCGCTTGTTTTGTTATTTTCATCTTTTTTACCTCATTGTAACTCAAGCCATCAGCATATTGTTGCCTTTTTCTCTCCCTGTAAGATGTGATGCTATACAACACATCATTCGATCTTGTGATCGTATCAACAATAGATAATAGTGAATCTGACAGGGAGAGGCGGAGCTCATCTCCACCCCTCCAAGCTGAACCTATCTCTCTCAAATGGCCAATGAACCTCAGTATCCCTGCATTGTTATGATCCATAGTAACCACTGCAATCATAAATACAAATAAAATATCATTAGAAATATAAACACATGATATAATGACATATATAAGAACTGAAAATTGTATAACTATTGACATATAAACTAAATCTATCATGTAAATTTAAAGATTGATCTTGAATTTTACAGTAAAGAATAGGCGGCATAAGCTATTTAGAGTGTTAGTCTATTCATATAAGCTATTTATTGTTAATGATAGGGGCTATTGTTGAATGAAGTTGGTAATCAATTTTTAAGCCATTTATTAATAATGAAGATTATTATCATTTTGATGAGGGTGATATTCAACAAATATGTAGGAGCTATGATGAGGGTGAATTTCTAACCCATCCTTATTTATTAGTGATCATTAGTCTCTCATGAGGTAAGAACAAGATGATTTAACTTGGTTTCAATCATTATACTATGCCTACACCGAATAAAAAATTAAAGGGCATGTGGAAGCATGACACCCTTGGTATCAAATATGATTACTAAACATCCATACAAAAAAAGGCATATGTATTTCATTCATTATGAAGAAACTTTGAAGAAAATGAATATGTATTGTTGATTGCCATATAAGTGATGTATGATTTAAATGTTTAGGTAGTATAAATAAGAAATAGGAGTACAATCGAAAGTTGTGCCTAGAATATGAACTAAATATTTTTTATTTCAATATGACTCGCACAAGTGCACACATATCATAAGGAGAAGAAAACTGAACCCAGAAAACATATGAAAATAGGAAAGTGTGTAGAAGTGGGTCAATGAAATAGAATGAAGTTGATGAATAATATTTATTTGGAATTTTAAAAAAAATCACTTGTGCATGTAGTGTCACATGGGTGGGTGAATAGTATAAAAATATGTAATAAATTAGTATTTCTATATTCATTTGAGAAATGCCTTTAGCTAAAGAGATTATAAAAGAAAGGCTTGATCTGGACAGATCATATATTTGCACCTTAAACTTGGATGATTGTTGTAGTGCCAATATTTTTTGGTGAATTGTTGATGAATTTGGTCTAATCTTTGAGTTACTATTGAGAGGTGAGGTTCCTATCAATCTTTATGAATATCCATTCATATGAGTGAAGATTTTACCACATTGATATTTCAATTTATGGCAGCCTAGAAAATATTGGTTACACTCTTCCCATGAATCATTTCATCTACAACAGCAAAATCTTGAACTTCTTCTCCACATGAAGACCCATGACTATATACTGTCAGGAGAATGATGATGGAATACAAAAGTGGAAAGCATGAGGGTAGTATAAATCATGGAAAGATGTATACATGTCTTTCCCCTGATGATGACATTGCCAAAACACACTTATTATTCTTGTGGGATGAGTATGGAAGTTGTTATACTGACATTGCTCTAATTTTGAAAGCAATTGAGTTAGAATATAGGAGGTTGGGTCTTGGTTGTGTCATGCTCTTATGAAGAGGGACAATGAAAAAAACATGACAAAAATTGAAGAAATTACCTCACAAAGGGAAGGTTAAAATCCAAAGGTGGAGATGGTGGGCTCAAGCACACCCAAAATCGCGTATTGACAGTCGATATTTCCTCTTCGTTCGTCCAACAACCGCATCGATAATGAGAAAAAGACGGCCTCGGCTGGTTTAAAATAAAAAACAGGTTTTAAGAATCGCGTGCTTTGCTAAAACGCGCACGCGATTTTGTTTACTAGCCTAGTTGGCATGACCATTGCCAACCTTGGGACTAGGCTTGGCAGGTTCGGTGTTGCTTGGGTTGATTTCTTTTTTTTGGATCAAGAGTGAATGACTTCACTCCACCATTGCATCTAAAGAGTCCATCAACTTCTTGCACAGTTGTAATCATTTCACATCAATCAATTGCATTGGTTTGACCATTCCTTGTGTAAGCGAGCCTATGATCTCTGCGTTGTCTGCCTTCTAATTGTTAGTTACAATTATTGTACACATAACATAACATAACACAACATAATAACACAACACATCACAAACATAACATTGTACACATAGATAAATTTTATATTTATTAAACATCAATTTTATACTTTTATATTATATTATATGAATTTTTAAAATGTGAAATGTAAAATTTTAAAGTGTAAATTGTAATGTTAGAATGTTGGGAAAGAAATAATTGAATGTTATAACGCTGCAAAATAAATTTTATATTATATTAAATAAATTTTTAAAATGTGGAATGGATACTTAAAATGTTGCAAAAGAAATTTTTGTGTGAAATGTAATGTTAATAATGTTCTAAAAGAAATGATTGAATATTAAAATGCTGCATTTAAGAAAAAATTGTTGTAAAAGTTAAATTTAATTAATTGATAAAATAATACATTATAATGTTAGTTTAAAATAAAGTTAATTTTCATTTGATTAAATAAACATATCATAAATTATACAAACACATGAATTTCTAGAATGTAGAATGCCTAGTTAGAATCTTGAAAAAAATTAATTATAGTGTGAAATGTTATGAGAAATAATTCAATGTTAAACTTCTGCAAAATTAATGTAATATATATTTTAAACAAATTCTTATAATTTTAGATTTTCAATTAATATCAAATACAATCATTTACATAAATACATATATGTGTACACATAACATAACATAACACAACATAACAACACAACACATCACAAACATAACATAGTACACAAATAAATTTTATATTTATTAAACATCAATTTTTATACTTTTATATTATATTATATGAATTTTTAAAATGTGAAATGTAAAATTTTAAAGTGTAAAATGTAATGTTATAATGTTGCAAAAGAAATTTTAAATTATATTATATAAATTTTTAAAATGTGGAATGCATAGTTAAGATATTGCAAAATAATTTTTTGTGTGGAATGTAATGTTAACAATGTTGCCAATGAAATAATTGAATGTTAAAATGCTGCATTAATTTTCATTTGATTAAATAAACAAATCATAAATTATACAAACACATGAATATTGAAAATGTAGAATGCCTGATTAGAATCTTGCAAAAAAAAAAATTATAGTGCGAAATGTAATTTTAATAATGTTTTAAAACAAAAGATTTTTTTTGTGTGAAATGTAATCTTAACAATGTTTTAAAAGAAATAATTGAATGCCTGGTTGGAATTTTGCAAAAAAAAAAAAATTATAGTGTGAAATGTAATGTTAATAATGTTGTAAAACAAAATCAATTTTTGTGTAAAATGTAATGTTAATAATGTTGTAAAAGAGTAAAATGTAATGTTAATAATGTTCTAAAAGAAATAATTGAATGTTAAAATGATGCATTAATTTTCATTTGATTAAATAAACAAACCATAAATTATACAAAAATATGAATTTTTAAAATGTAGAATACCTGGTTAGAATCTTGCAAAAAAAAATGTTGTAAAATAAAAAAAGTTTTTATGTTAAATGTAATGTTAATAATGTTGTAAAAGAAATAATTGAATGTTAAAATGATGCATTAATTTTCATTTGATTAAATAAACAAGCTATAAATTATACAAAAACATGAATTTTTAAAATGTAAAATGCTTGGTTACAATCTTGCAAAAAAAAAAACCCTAGTGTGAAATGTAATGTTAATAATGTTGTAAAACAAAACAATTTTTTGTGTAAAATGTAATGTTAATAATGTTGTAAAAGAAATAATTGAATATTATAATGCTGCATTAATTTTCATTTGATTAAATAAACAAACCATAAATTATACAAAAACATAAATTTTTAAAATGTAAAATGTCTAGTTAGCAAAAATAAATAAATTATAGTGTGAAATGTAATGTTTTTTTTTGACTAAAACATAGGGATAGAATATATTGATGCCGGTAAAACAGCTACCGTGGGCTTTGACAGAGTTACAATGTTTCATAGCTGAGCTAGAGTCTATTTCAAAATGGATCTAGGTATCCAAAGCATCCCAACGGTAAGATTACATAGTTTAAAGAGGCAGAAAAACGTAGGACAAACATAAGAGATGGAAGCAGCTTGTGATTAAAGTACTTCAGACTTCCAGCTTTGTGCACTTCATTTGCCAATCTTGGCAATCAGCTTATAGACAACAGTTTCCAGAGCACCGATGCATTTCCCGAAGCCTCCTTGGGTGTTTGCAACATCCTTGAAACTGGTTTGAATCTCTTCTTTGAAGTCTTCCAGGTTCTCGGTTGAGGCCTTGTGATCTGCATGAATCTTCCTGATATCTTCATTGAGGATATCCCAGGTTTTCTCTCCTTCCTGGTTGGACGCTTGCAGGAGCTTGTCCTGTTTGTCCACTCTTGCTCTAAGCCTCCCCATGGAGTTCTCCAACGATTCAATCCTTTCTTCAACTGACAGCCCTGAATCTGAAGAAGATCCGTGAGAAGCCATTGCGCTCTGCTATTAGCCTTTTCGTGGAGCCAATAGTGAAGATTGCCAAGATGGAGTTTGACAGAGTATTTCCTCCTTGGCCACGCAGCGAGTTCTAGACTCTGGTTCTTCACAGGGAGAGCATTTTGCTGAACTTTCAACTTCATTGCTGTATTGATGGTAGAGAAATGCATAGATTAAATAACCAGGTGGGGGGGAACCAAGTCACGAGAAGTCCTGGCCGGATACCAATTTTCAAAGATTTTCTGGCATTGACAGAAGAAGGCGAATATTCGTGGTACACTGGAAGTTTGTAGAGCAAATGGAAATGCTGGATATGGATCTTGAATCTTCTGCAGCTAAGGGACGTCACTTCGAAGTTCCACTCCATCAATGAGTAAGATGCCTCTGCCCAAGAGCGTCCCCCGATTGGCTTCTTTGTCAGCTAGAGCGTTCAGCCCACGTAGCACATGGAAGTAACTAATAGTTTGAAAATTTTTACTTAGAAGACGAATTTTCTGGTAAATTTGAGCCAGATTAATTTGAGAGGGGTGTTTCTTCTTTATTATCACCTGAATAAGCAGTCTTGAGTCACCAAAGACTGACAGCTTGGCAATTCCTTTGGCTAGCGCGATCTTTAAACCTTGCAGGAGCCCACAAAATTCTGCTATGTTATTTGAATCAATGCCTAGACCCCAAGAGTAATTGCTGATCACTTTGCCATTAGCCGAGATGATCACTCCACCACAACCAGCTAGACCTGGGTTACCCTTTGAAGCTCAGTCGAAGAAGAGGCATGGTTCGTTCAGAAAAGACTTCCAGCTGATGAAATCAAGATTGTCAAGCCTAATTTCCCAATGCGTTGTCTGAGGTTGATAAGGCAAGGTTTGACTCTGATTGGGAACAAGCATGTCTAACCAATGTGACTCTTCAGGAAGAAGCTGGGTAGTGTAATTCGGGGATAATTTGTGATCAAGAGCTTCCCCTAGAATTGCTCTTGCTTGAATTGCAATTTTAGTGGGCTAATTTTCTTGATCCCTAAAGATTCGATTATTTCTCTCTATCCATATTTTCCAGCAGATTGCTTTTGGAAGCCATTCCCAGGTAGTTTGGAGCAGGGTTTTCTTGGCCAACTGAAACAGAGAGAGCTTCATCCAATTTGATAGAAGACCATGGATAGTGTTTGGAAGATTGATGCCAGGGTGATTTAGCCTCATAGCTTCTTTCCAGACCTCTTTGGAGTATTTACATCCAAGAATAAGGTGGTCTGAGTTTTCTATCTCATTTTTGCAAAGAGGACATCTAGTTGGGCCTTCCATCCCTCTTTTCTTTAGATTTTCTCTGGTAAGAATGCTTTTGTGGGCCAGCGTCCAACAAAATATGTCAATTTTCAGAATGAAGGGTTTGGACCACAGAAACTTCCACACCACAGGATTGGGGGCTGCATACGGGATTGCTTGGATGTACTTATAACCTTCGGAGGATGTATAATTTCCAGAATTGTTTCCCCACCCTCTTCTATCTTTGATTCCTTCTTTAATTGGAGATTTGCCTTGGAGGAGATTTGTTAGAGCTTCAGCTTCTTCTTCTAGATCAGGAGGGAGGTCACCAAAGTCCCAGCCAGTCCAGATATTGTCTTCCCAAGCTGACAGATCCCACAATGAGGTGGCTCCTTTATCCAAAAGCCAGTGCTTGATGTTGTTCACTTCCATGCATAACCCAAGAGGATTTTCTCCCAGGATGGAGTCTTCCCACACTCTGATGGTTTTCCCATTTCCGGGTATCCAGTAAAGATTCTTTTTGAATGGATCAAGCGCTTTAATACATAATTTATATACCGGAGAGCCATTTTTGAGTGGGGGATGTGTGTCCAGACATCGCTTCCTTGTTCCAGGGAAGTATTTTTTGTGGAGAACTTCCTTGCTCTAGCTTTCTTTCCTTGTGATCAGCTGCCATAGCAACTTAGCTCCTAAAGCCAGATTTTGGGTGGGTAGGCTCCGCACTTGAAGCCCTCCTTCATCACGAGGATTTTGGATCTTTTCCCAGCTCACGAGGTGGAATTTCTTATCATTCCCTTTGCCCCCTTCCCAAATAAATTTTCTGAGCAGTCCTTCTAACTTACAAATTACCGAACCTAGGGCAAGAAGAACTGAATATTGGTAGATAGGCATGCTATTTAGAACAACTTTTATAAGAATAGTCTTCCCTGCTAAGTTGAGCCAATTGGCACTCCATCTTTGAATTTTGACTTTAATTTTGTCTAAAATAGTTTCCCAATTTGCTGAGTTTATTTTGGTTTTGAAGATGGGGATACCTAGGTAAATGAAGCTATCCCAATCCATCGTGCCTTCCATCCCAAGCGTTCCAGCTATTTCCCTTAGCTCTCTTGTTGGGCACTTCCAGTTGAAATTTTTTCTTTTTTGGAAGTTTATTTTACTTCCAGACACCTCTTTATATATCTCCAATTCTTGTTTAAAGTGCTTAGTAGAATGAATGTTTGCACCACCTAACAACAAGGTGTCATCAACAAATTGGGCATGATTTATGTCCCGAACATTATTCACTATTCTAAGGCTTGGAAGCATGTGGATTTCCTGATGGAGGTTATGCTGAAAGCTGAGCACAGATGCTTGAATGGCGTAGAGGAGAGGAGACAGAGGGAAGCCCTGCCTTAGTCCTCTAGAAGCTTTGAAGAAGCCTGCAGGCCTTCCATTAACAAGAGGGGCTATCCATGGATCACAAACACATCCTTTGACCCAGCTTATAAAGGCGGATGAGAAGCCAAATTTTGCCATAACTGTAAACAGAAAATCATGCCTAACACGGTCAAAAGCATTAGCTAAATCAAGTTTAATTACCATACCTTTCTCATTGCGTTGATAGCTCGAATGTATTGCTTCTTGGACGAGAATGATGTTGTCAAGGATTTTCCTTCCTTTGATGAATCCTCCTTGATTTTCCGGTATAATCCTGGGCAGAATTCTTTTAAGCCTCGAGGCTATAATCTTGGTTATAATCTTGTACCATGTGTTGCACAAGGAGATCGGTCTGAAACGGTTGAAGGTGGTGGCACCTTTTTCTTTTGGGATCAGAGCAAGGAAGGAAGAATTGGTGTTGCCTCCCAGCTTATTGACCATCTGAGAATACCGGATCATCTTTAATAGATCAATCTTGATTATTGACCAGCAGTAGGTAAAGAATCTTGTTGTAAAGCCGTCCGGTCCAGGAGCACTGTTAGGTTTCATATTTGAAAGAACGCCTTTGAGTTCATTCATTGTGACAGGGGCAGTAAGAAAATTATTTTCCTCAGGCTTAATAAGAGGAGGGATGAGTACAAATGGATGGGAGGAGATGTCAAGCGGGTCCTCTATGGGAGCTGTGAAAAGCTCTTTGAAAGTAAGCATGGCTTCCTTCTTTATGCCCTCAGAGTCTTTGATCAATCCACCTTGGAAGTCTATTTCAGAGATAGCTTTGTAGTTCTTTCTAGCCTCGGCCTGCTTATGGAAGTACTTAGTGTTTTTGTCCCCACTTAAGAGCCAGAGACTTCGAGATTTTTGCCTCCAAAATTCTTCTTCCAGCCTGCAGGCCGTGAAGAGTGCTTTCTAAAGGTCCTCTTCCTTTCTCAGAAGGCAATCTGATATTGGAGAGGCATCCATGTGGAGTTGGTGAGTTTCCAGGTCGGCTTGAGCTTTATTCCTTCTTGATAGGGGGGAGGTAATGCTCCTTGCACAGTCTTTCAGATCAAGTTTAAGCCTCTTTAATTTTGCTTCCCAGATGAAGGATGACGATCCTCTTATTTGGGTATTCCATGAGTCAGAAACTACTTGCAAAAAGTCCTCATGTTGGATCCAGAGGGGACTAAAATGGAAGGGAATCGGGCCAAGGTCTTGATCTAGAGCCAGCTCAAGAAGGATGGGCTTATGATTAGATGTGCAATGAGGAAGGATTTTGGAAGAAGCTAAGAGGCCCAGGGAGAGAAAGGAAGAGTGAACACGGAACCTGTCAAGCCATGCAGCAACATGACCAGGGCCGATTCTCTTATTAGTCTAGGTAAAATTTCCTTTGGCAGGATTTATATCAATTAGATCCCAGCCAAGGATGAGATCTTCGACCCACTCCCTCGATGGGTCTCTGATCGGCGTGCCTCCTTTTTTCTCATGTGCGGCCAGGGTGACATTCAAATCGCCAGCTACTATGATGTTATCTAGGCACTGCAAGTTTAGGAAGGACTCTAACAAAGTCTAGAAATATTTTTTTTCCGAATGCAAGACAGGGACATAGAGGTTGAAGATACTTACAGTTCTTCCAGAAAGTTTATGGATGAGCTTAGTGAAAACCCAATGCGACGCACATTCTTCAGCTACGATATCATAAAGGGTGGAGTCCCAAAAGGTGGCTATGCCTCCAGAAGCACCTCTAGAGTTGTTGGCAGTCCCAGGACCTTTTTTCCAGAACTTTTTCCCAGCTTGGAGGGTAGCAGCTTCCTCCATTTTTGTCTCCTGGACTAGCAGAATCTCAGGATTATGAATTCGGACCATATCTTTCATTGCTTCTTCTTTTAGAGTAGATCCTAAGCCTCTGCAATTCCAGGAGATGTATCACATTAAGAACTTAGGGAGGAGGGGTTGGCCCCTTTTGAGGCCGTTGCTGTTCCTTTTTTAGATCTGGTGTGCATAATGCCTTTTAGAGTTTTTTGTGATCCTTCAAGGACAGCTAGGTATGTTGCTTCCTCTCTTTTCTTCTTTTTGGACTTCCTCCCTCTTGGGTTTTTGATGGGAGCAGCGTGCAGACTTCCTGTCGAATAACCCTCATCCGTCTCTTCCCCTGGATCTGTTTCTAGTAGCAGGGATTCCACGTTTGCTTCTTTAGATGGTCCAGACAGTTCAGCAGTCGTTAAGACACCTGGATCAGGATGGATTTCCCCGGATTCTAGCGGATCTGCAATCTGAGATTCTGACTCTATTCTACTATTCTAATTTCCAGCGTGATTTCCTTCAATGCTTACAGGATCTAGTTCTTTCCCAGCTGGATCTCTGATCTTTTGTTGGTCCTCAGCATCTTGAATAACGATAGGTGCATTTCTTGTGGCTTCCTGGGAAGGCTTATTTGAGCTTGTTGGTTGGTTCTGCATGTCCCCTGCAGCCTTTTTTTCCTGGATTTTGGTAGACATTTTCCCTTTCTTAACTTTTTGCCAGCCTTCTCCCTCTTCAGGGACCTGTATTTTGGGGCAGTTTCTTTGAAAGTGCCCATGCTCGTGATAGTGATGACATTTGAACGGCAGCTGTTCATAATCCAACTTTTGGTAATGGTGCCAAGCTCCAACTTTTAGCTTCACTGCCTCAAAAAGCCCTGCTTCAAGATCTAATTCTACACAGATTCTAGCACACGAGTATTGACCTTTGTTCTCGGCTTTGTCAATGTATCTCCCGAGGGCATTCCCAACTTTTTCCAGGGTTTGAAGGCTCCAGCAGTGGACTGGGAGGGTTGGTGGTCTCACCCACACTGGAACTTCCTTCGGGACGTCAACTTCAGCATTGAAATCCAGAGTCCATCTATTGAGATACAATCCTTGGGTACCCATGAAGTACGGGCCGCTTCTGAAGATAAGATCTTGATCTTCTTTGGATATGAATTCAAAAATGAAGAACCCTCGTCCAAACGAGTAGCAGGTAACACTGTTTTTGAGCTGAGGCCTCCAATTCCTTTGGATCCAATCGTCTGTGGTTCTTGTAGATGGCCATAGCCCCATGAACTGGCCTACCAAACTTCTTTCGGCCAGAGCCAGAGAAATCTTGATGGGTTGTTCAATCGGAAGGTCAATTTTTGGGACTGCATCAAGTTTCTTGATGAATTTCAGGATGGAAGGGGCCACCGGTTTGAGTCCAGGTGACGCTAATAACCTTCTGAAAGCTTCTTCGGCGGAGGGAGGGGAGAGCCCTCCCCCAGGCGCAGCCATGGGGGCGTCCTGAAGCGGCTCGAGCACGAGCAAGGAAGCCAACGAGGGCACGACGCCAACTAGGGCAGCGCAGTGTGTCTTCTCTCCAAAAAAAGTCCAAACTTATCGGTTAGGTGAGACTAAAATGTAATGTTAATAATGCTGTAAAAGAAATAATTGAATGTTAAAATGCTGCAAAATTAATGTAATATATATTTTAATCAAATTCTTATAATTTTAAATTTTAAATTAATATCAAATACAATAATTTACACAACACATCACAAACATAACATAGTACACATAGATATATTTTATATTATATTATATTAATTTTTAAAATGCGAGATGTAAAATTTGAAAGTGTAAAATGTAATGTTAGAATGTTGGGAAAAAAGTCATTGAATGTTATAATGCTGCAAAAGAAATATTATATTATATTATAAAAAATTTCAAAATGTGAAATGCATATTTAATGTTGCAAAAGAAATTTTTGTGTGAAATGTAATATTAATAATGTTGTAAAAGAAGTGATTGAATGTTAAAATGCTCCATTAATTTTCATTTGATTAAATAAACAAACCATAAATTATACAAAAACATGAATTTTTAAAATATATGAAATGTAATGTCAATAATGTTGTAAAAGAAATAATTGAATATTAAAATACTGCATTAATTTTTATTTGATTAAATAAACAGACCATAAGTTATATAAAAACATGAATTTTTAAAATGTAAAATGCCTAGTTAACAAAAGAAAAAAGATAGTGTGAAATGTAATGTTAATAATGCTCTAAAAGAAATATTTGAATATTAAAATGCTGCAAAATTAATGTAATATATATTTTAATCAAATTCTTATAATTTTAGATTTCCAATTAATATCAAATACAATAATTTACACAACACATCACAAACATAACATACTACACATAGATATATTTTATATTTATTAAACATCAATTTTATACTTTTATATTATATTATATGAATTTTTTAAATGTGAAATGTAAAATTTTAAAGTGTAAAATGTAATGTTTGAATGTTGGGAAAGAAATAATTGAATGTTATAATGCTACAAAAGAAATTTTATATTATATTATATAAATTTTTAAAATGTGGAATGCATACTTAATGTTGTAAAAGAAATTTTTGTGTGAAATGTAATGTTAATAATGTGGTAAAAGAAATGATTGAATTTTAAAATGGTGCATTTAAGAAAAAACTGTTGTAAAAGTTAAATTTAATTGATTGATAAAATAATACATTATAATGTTAGTTTAAAATAAAGTTAATTTTCATTTGATTAAATAAACAAATCATAAATTATACTAACATGTGAATTTTTAAAATGTAGAATGCTTGGTTAGAATCTTGAAAAAAAAAATAGTCTGTGAAATGTAATGTTAATAATGATGTAAAAGAAATGATTGAATGTTAAAATGATGAAAAAATAATGTGATATATAAGTTAAACAAATTCTTATAATTCTTATAATGTAATGTTAATAATGTTAGAATGTTGGGAAAGAAATAATTAATGTTATAATCTTGCAAAATAAATTTTAAATTATATTATATAAATTTTTAAAATGTGGAATGCATAATTATAATGTTGCAAAAGAAATTTTAAATTATATTACATAAATTTTTAAAATGTTGAATGCATAGTTAAAATGTTGCAAAGAATTCTCATTTGAATAAGTAAACAAACCATAAATTTTACAAACACACGATTATTTAAAATGTAGAATGCCTGCTTAAAATCTTGCAAAAACAAAATTATAGTGTGAAAAGTAATGTTTTTTTTTAACAAAAACAGAAAAGAGTATATTATAAATGGGCTGTGCACAGCCATTTAGTACAGATCAAAAAAGAGGAAGGATAATCCTGTAGATCGGAAGTAGAGCACTGGTGTCTAGATCTAGACGTAGTCCAAAAAACTGCATACATAATTCTTCCATGATAACTAACAGCACGGGCAGTATACACCCTTATATATTGCTTACATAATAGGAGACAAAAAAACATGTATTCATAATAAAAACCAAATTACAGATGGCCTCTGAAGTGGTTTGGCTGCTCAACTCACTCTTCTTCCATCGGACGCTCCGCTTCAACAGTTGCTCCATTGATTCTGCTGCCTTGATTCATGGAGATGAGTCGCACTAGGTCTTCCTGAATCCTATCCACCTGCCCCAGCATCTCACGTAAGGTGCTTTCATTATCATCGATCCTGGAGTCATGGTTGCTGATTTGAAGGGAAGTGTAGCTCACAGTGTCCTCCATCTTTTTAATGTCATGGGAAACCTCCCTGTTATCCATAATTCCTATGGAAACCAACTCATACAGACGCCTCAAATTTTTCCTGATATCTTGGATGCCTGCATTGTCCCCAGGTTGTGCCATCCTGCCAGAATCAGAGGATATTTCTAGGTAATCGAACTGTCTGAACAGAGAATCAACAATGCTGTTTGAAAACTCAAACTTGGGACAGTTAAGGATGTGACTCAGCACTGACAGTTCTTGCTGAAGCACCGAACCCCCCTGTGTGCCAGAGTAGGCCAAAGTTACTACCGCGCCTTCCTACCACTCGGAACAATTGCAACCTAAAATACGATGATGACTGCCAAAGAGAGTGGAGTTTATACCAGAACCAGAGCCTCGAATCCACAGCGCAGAGGTGAAAAAACAGTGGCAGTTGGAGAAGGCTGCAAATGCCAGCCTCTCCTTCACAAATGAGCGGGTCAAGGGGAAATCCTGCCAAGGAATGCCGTGCAACTGGCCTCTTTCAATAGTAGTCACCACCTCCTGAAGAATTCGAAGCTTGTCATGGGTGCCGAACTGATCCAAGACCGAGAGAGGATACATGATTTTGCTATGGAGCGGCATATGGAGAGGCCCGAGGGTAGAGCATACGTGCGGGGGAGGATAGCAATAATCCCACTGCCTAAGATCTTTAATGCAGGGAGGGCTCGAAAGGAGGGCAGAGCAGGCCGTAATCAACGCGGCCATGGGAAAGATGCTGAGGGGACGAGCCATTAAATGAATAGAGCCGGTAAAAAGAGAATGGAGGCCAGCTGCTAAGGGGAGGGGCAGATCGGAGTGGGGGGATATGAAGGAGGAGGGGAGGAATAAAAAGAGGAGGGGATAAGAAAGGAGGGTGAGGAGATAGGAGGGGGAGGGGGAAAAAGAAAGATAGGGAGAGGGAGAGAAGAAAGTGGGAGGCGAATGAGGGAGGGATAAGGTAATTTTTTTAATATGAGGGAGATTTAAATGCATCAAAAGGAATATCTAAGGAGTATTTAAGCGAGGAGAGTGCATCCAACGACTCATTAAGGAATAGGTTTGAGAGAAGGCTGGGCTCCATTCTGACTATAAAGCCCTTGCAAAAGGGAGGCTCCCGCATTGGCCATACTATCCGCAGCTGTGTTGTTTTGCCGGAGGATGTGATAGATCTCATAGGATTTGGACATAAGAAGCTTGGCTTTCCCATATAACCGACGACAATTGATAGCTCCTGTAGGATATCCATTTACCAACTTGTAAATGACGTGTCGTGAGTCCCCAAAAATCAGAACCCTGCTAATCTTCTTATTGTTTAAGAGATGGAGACCCTGAATAAGGGCTATCCATTCCGCTTCATTATTGGTTCTTCTCCTAAGCCCCCAGGCAAAGGTCTGGTCAACATATCCTTCGGGATTCAAGAGAATCCCCCCCGCGCCTGCCACCCTTAGTGTGAAAAGTAATGTTAATAATGTTGTAAAACAAAGAATTTTTTGTGTGAAATGTAATGTTAAAATGCTAAATGTAATATAAATTTCAAATGTAATGTTACAAACACATGAATTTTTGAAATGTAGAATGCCTTGTTAGAATCTTTCAAAAAAACATTATGGCGTGAAATGTAATGTTAATAATGCTGTAAAAAAAATAATTGAATGTTAAAATGCAAAATTAATGTAATATATATTTTAAGCAAATTCTTATAATTTTAGATTTTCAATTAATATCAAATACAATCATTTACATAAATACATATGCTATGTGTACAATTATTAGTTAGAATTTTACAAAAAAAGAAAATAGTGTAAAATGTAATGTTAATAATGTTGTAAAAAAATAATTTTTTTTGTAAAATGTAATGTTAATAATATTGTAAAATAAATTATTGAATGTTAAAATGCTGCATTAATTTTCATTTGATTAAATAAACAAACCATAAATTATAGAAAAACATGAATTTTTAAAATGTAGAATGCTTGGTTAAAATCTTGCCAAAAAAAATATAGTGTGAAATGTAATTTTAATAATGTTGTAAAAAAAAAGAAAATTTTGTGTGATTTGTAATGTTAAAAATGTTATTAAAATCTTGCCAAAAAAAATATAGTGTGAAATGTAATTTTAATAATGTTGTAAAACAAAAGAAAATTTTGTGTAATTTGTAATGTTAAAAATGTTATAAAAGAAATAATTGAATATGAAAACATTGCATTAATTTTCATTTGATTAAATAAACAAACCATAAATTATACAAAAACATGAATTTTTAAAATGTAGAATACGTGGTTATAATCTTGCAAAAATAAAAAATAAAAATTATAGTGTGAAATGTAATGTTTATAATACTGTAAAAAAAAATTGAATGTTTAAATGCTGTAAAATTAATGTAATATATATTTTAACTAAATTTTTATAATTTTAGATTTTAAATCAATATCAATTACAATAATTTACATAAATACATATGCTATGTGTATAATTATTGTACACATAGCACGATATAACAACACAACACATCACAAACATAACATATTTTTATACTTTTATATTATATTAAATGAATTTTTAAAATGTCAAATGTAAAATTTAAAAGTGTAAAATGTAAAGTTAGAATGTTGAGAAAGAAATAATTGAATGTTATAATGCTATAAAAGAAATTTTATATTATGATGTATAAATTTTTAAAATGTGGAATGCTTAATTAAAATGTTGTAAAAGAAATTTTTGTGTAAAATGCAAGGTTAATAATGTTATAAAAGAAATGATTGAATTTTAAAATGATGTATTTAAGAAAAAATATTGTAAAAGTTAAATTTAATTAATTGATAAAATAATACATTATAATGTTAGTTTAAAATAAAGTTAATTTTCATTTGATTAAATAAACAAACCATAAATTATACAAGCACACGAATTTTTAAAACGTAGAATGTGTGTAAAAAATATTTATAGTGTGAAATGTAATGTTCATAATGTTGCAAAAGAAATAAATGAATGTTAAAAGACTGCAAAATTAATGTAATATATATTTTAAACAAAATCTTATAATTTTAGATTTAGCAATAATTCTAATAATTCTTATAATGTAATGTTGATAATGTTAAAATGTTGCTAAATAATTTTTTTGTGTGAAATGTAATGTTAATAATGTTGTAAAAGAAATAATTGAATGTTAAAATGCTGCATTAATTTTCATTTGATTAAATAAACAAACCATAAATTTTACAAAACACATAAATATTTAAAATGTAGAATACCGGCTTAGAATCTTGCAAAACAAAAATTATAGTGTAAAATGTACTCTTAATAATGCTGTAAAACAAAGATATTTTTGTGTGAAATGTAATGTTAAAATACTAAATGTAATTTAAATTTCAAATGCAATGTTACAAACACATGAATTTTTGAAATGTAGAATGAGCTTGTTATAATATTGAAAAAAAAAACATTATGGTATGAAATATAATGTTAATAATGCTCTAAAAAAAATAATTGAATGTTAAAATTAATGTATAATGTATATATATTTTAAAGAATTTTTTATAATTTTAGATTTTCACACATAAATACAATCATTTACATAAGTACATATGATATGTGTACAATTACATATAACATAACACAACATAACAACACAACACATCACAAACATAACATAATACACATAAATAAAGTATATATTTATTAAACATCCCATCATGGGTTCACCCAGGGAGGCAAAACTGCCAAGTGAACCAGCGAGTCAGCGGCCAAGCAACGCCGGCTGGATTCTTAGCAGAAAACTTCTTGAAACCCTAGCACTCCCACTCCTACCTACCAACATCTCCTTCACACACCAAGTACTACAATTGTGTGAAATATAATGTTCATAATGTTGTAAAACAAAAGAATTTTTTTTTGTAATACGTAATGTTAATAATGTTATAAAAGAAATAATTGAATGTCAAAATGCTCAATTAATTTTCATTTGATTAAATAAACAAACCATAAATTATAAAAAACATGAATTTTTAAAATGTAGAATGCTTGGTTAAAATCTTGCCAAATATAT